>JAKVIS010001921.1:0-27243 GCA_033119425.1 Bufotes viridis
ATTTACTTCTGTAGTTATTTGGGGTTAAAAGCATTTAGTGAGGTATTTCTGTACTACAAGAAAAATATATACACAGTTTACTGTTGCCGTTATTTGCCGTAAAGCGTTTAGTGGCCTACTTCAATGCAAAAGAAGAAAAATATATACGCAGTTCACTTTTGCAGCTATATAGTGCTGAGGCGTTTAGTGACCTATTTTATTTAAAAAAGAAATATAGATTTTTGCTTTTATTTTGTTCAGCTAACAGTATGTCTGACAGAGAAGTGCCAGGCCATGCACAAAGAGTGGCAAAGGCCTAAATGTTTCAGGCGCAGGCAGAGGTCACAGCAGAGTAAGGAGGCATGGCAACAGGATTCTCAGCGAGAGCCTGAGCTCTCGGTGTCATCTAGCAGTCGTGTCTTGACCACCTGCGGTTCTTGACTGGTTAACTCGCTCATTCACTTCATCCCAAGCGACATCAGACACCCGAGCCCAGCAGTCGGTGGGTTCGTCAGACACAACCCTTGAGTAGACATGGCACGGGAGCAGGCCTGTGCCCTACCTGTCCTCAACCTGCCTCTGTCCTTTTCTGTCTCCCTCACCGTGGCGAAGTATTATAGCTGTGGGCTCAGCTGCTTTTCAACGAGGAAGAGCTACTAGAGGAAAGTCAGCATCTACTGCCCAGCCAAGATCTGGAGGAGACATCCGCGCTTCCTCCTGTATGCGGGCAAGTAGTGATGAGGAGAGTGGCGTGGGTGGTGGTGTTGCAAGCGGTCATGCTCCTGACCCAGAGGCCATTGAGGAGGACATCAGTGATGTGCAGACACTACTCGATGATGATGAAGCTGATCGCGCAGGAGCCGGGTGCAGAAGGGCTTCATAATCATTAGGAGAAGAGTGTGGCAGCTTGCCCATGAGGCAGCTGCGAATCAGCAAGGTGGTAGCATGGCCGGGAGTCAGTAGGGTGGCAGCAGTGGGAGGTCGGGGCCAAGCGTGCCCGGGGTAGACCACCGGCCGCAGCAGCCTACCTGCCCGGGAAGTAGTGGTGCAGGAGTTCATGGAAGCAGCGGCGGTAGCAGTCAGTCAGTGCGGACTGTTGGGGAAAATCACCTACTCAGCGGTGCGGCAGTTTTTTCAAAGCGACAGAGGAGGTGAACATGGCCATATGTTGAATCTGTGGGCAGAAAGTGAAGCGTGACCAGGGTGCCAATGTTGGCACTACGGCCCTGTGTCAAGATATTCAGCGTCGCCATACAGTAGCCTGGCTATGTCATGGTCCAGCCTACTGCAGCAATTGCTGCATCACCCAGTGGCACGCACTGGGTTTCAAGAGAATCAGCTGAAGGGAGCTGTCTGTCATTCTCATATTCTGCTGGTCCAGATGCTCCTGCTCCTCCTCCTCCTCGTCAGTCAGTCCGTCAGCAATAGATCACTGAAGCAATTGCCAAGAGACACCAGTATGCGTGCACGGATCCAACAACGCAGAAGCTGAAAGTGCTCCTGTCCTAGTTGCTGGTGCTGCAGTCCTCCCTTTCCAAGTGGTGAGCTCTGCACCTTTCAGAGAACTGATGGCTTGTGCCGAGCCGAGGTGGAGAGTCCCAAGCCGTTTGCGAAAAAGGCAGTACCAGCCCTGCACAAGTATGAAGAACAAAAGGTGGGCCAATCCTTGAGCCTGTCGGTGTCTGCTAAAGTGCATGGCAGCACTGACGTGTGGAGCTGTAACCCTAACCCTGGGAACACACTTCGCGTGTTCCCAGGGCGCGTATGACGCGCTTCTGCCGTAAGTGGCTGTTTTATGGAGCGCAGCGTCATATGCAGCTCCCATAATAGAATATGAGTTGGATCGCCCGTGCTGCGCGCGATAGTCACGGCAGCCGACCCGATCGCGTAGGGCGTTTTACAGCGCGGTCGTCCGCGCTGTAAAGCGCCGACATGTGAACCATGCACATAGGGATGCATGGCTTTTCACATGTTGAGCGTTTTCAGCGTGTATGAGCGCTGAAAAGCGCTCAGGTGTGTTCCCAGGGTAAGACGGGGGCACACCTAAATAGTCACAAGAGTGCCGGCACACAGTATTAAATAGGTGCTCGCACCTAAGAAGAGAAAAGAATACCAAGTTAAGAGCCGCACATCTAAAAATATATATCAAATTTATTGAGAACAACAAACACAACAAGGACAAGTTAAAACCATTGTATACAATGAGTCATGGCAGTGTGGACTAAATAGATGGCCTCAGCTGATTTGTCGTCACGCCTCTAAAATAGAGGTTATCCCAAGAAGTTTATATTTCATGCCTACCAGGATGTCAAGGGCTCGGATCGGACACAGTTGTTTACTCCCAAACATAAAGTTAGGGATGGTAAGATACAACTCATCACACGATACAATAATCAGTGGACAGCACTCTACAGAATCCTGGAGAATCACTGGTACTTGCTACGTCTGACCCAAAATTGGTACCCTATGTAGATAGCAAACCTAAGATCGTTGCACGCTAAGGCACCCTCTTTGAAGGACCAGCATGCAGGAGTAATTTTCAGCCCCTACATGGCAACTGGGAAGAGCGTTAAATTAAAGGTACACATCCATGTGGCCAATGTAACATTTGTTTATTTATGTTGGGCCAGGATTACTTTACAATGGCCAAGAGCATATACGTCTTAATCAATATGTTAATTGCCTACGAGAAATGTTGTTTATGCGATCATTTGCCCATGTAAGAAATTGTATGTGGGACAGACCTCACAAGAATTGCGGAAAGCGAATACAACAGCATATGTCGAATATAATTTTGGCTGATCGTGACAGGAATATTTTTTAGATGTGCGGCTCTTATCTCGGTATTCTTTTCTCTTCTTTGGTGCGACGTGTGGAGCTATGGTCAGGGACAGTAAATGTCCTTTACAGCCCACTGGGTTAATGTTCTTCCTGCAGAGCCACACCACCAATTTGCCCAGGTCATACCGCTTCCGCCTCACGTTCTCACGCCGTTGGTCCAGTGACAATGTCGCCTCGGACTCCTCATCCTCAACCATGTCCTCAGCCTCCACTGCAGGGACAAGTCACAATGCCTCTCCAGCATACCAAATGTGCAGGGCAAGGTGGTGTCACGCTATTCTGCACCTCGTTTTCCTTGGCGAGCGGAGTCACACGTGTGATTCATGCAGAAATCAAACAATGGCTTTCTCAGTGACAACTGAAAATCGGAACCATGGTGACCGACAATGGAAAGAACATTGTATCAGTGCTGCGTCAAGGGGCTGAGCCATGCGCCCTGCATGGGACACAAGTTCAATCTGGATGTAAAGCAGTTCCTGAAGTCTTCATCTGCAAGACATCCTAAAAATGTCCAGGAAATTTTGCATGGACTTCAGCCACTCGTACACCGCCAAGCACACCCTCCTTGAGCTGTGGCGGCAGAAAGGCATCCTCCAACATAGGCTGATATGCAACATTTCCACCCGTTGGAATTCCACCCTCCATATGTTGGCCGACTATCTGAACAGAGAAAGGCCATCAACGATTACTTGATGATAAGAGAAAATAAATAAAATGTCAGTCCTGTGTCCCAAAACACGGACGGTTACTTGCGCTGCTGGTTCCGATGTAGTGTGGTGAGTGGACACACTGGAAAGTCATATAATAAAAGTTTGAAACCGCACTGCTCCAGATTTCAACACACGTGAATGAATCGGGGTATTCGCCTCCGTCCTCCTCAATCAAAGGGTTCGATCCTCATCAGACCGCCTCCTCTGTGGGGTTAAATTATCGGCAAATAGTGAAGTACCCTCTAGATGGTAATAAAAAACGGTTTTATTCTACTCACAGACAAAGGTAGATAAAAGGCATATAACAAATAGTAAAATCGATCCAAATTTCTGCCCGACCCGGGTTTCGCACTCTGGCTTCCTCAGGGGCGACAACTGCGCTATGTCCATCATGTGGCCCTTTAAATAGCCTGATTCCTCATTCCCAATCAATGGGAACCTCATTCAGTCAAAAGCTTTCTAAAACTTGTCAATAAATTTCATTATTCTCGAAACCATTTAGTTGAAAAATTACCACATAACAAGGTTAATACCATAAATTATTACATATATCCATTATTCAATTTCTATACTCATTTTGCATTCCTCCACTCCCCACATAAAATAAACCCCAGTAACACATATTCTCCACTTATATATCGCCGCAACCTGCTTATATACATATTTTCATTCTTATATTCACCGCCTTGTCATAAACAGTTTATCCTTATATTTACGGAGTGACCTAGTTTGACTCCGCCTACTACAGATCACATGACTCAAGATGTAACACTCCCACCTATTCCCATTCACAAAGTTCAGATCACCTGATCCAACCGTCCAATGGGTATCCACAAATATGACGTATCCTGAAAGGTCCTGAAAGGTCATAAACCTAAGGTAACCCCATTTATTCATACCTCCCTCGGCGAGATCACCCATAAAGAATCTTCCCTTTATATTAAACAAGGTTTGAGGTCGAACTCTATATTCATCCCACCTGGCTGTAGGGTCCCGAGTTGATAAATCCACTGTACCTCTTTCCGGTTGATCAGTGACAGCGAATCACCTCCTCTCCAGTGAGGTTTAACCACTTCCACTCCAGCAAACTTCAAGCCCCGCGGGTTCTTACTATGCACCAGCTTGAAGTGAGCTGATACGCTGTGACTCATCAATCCTTTTTAATATTTCTTATATGTTCCTGAATTCTTATTTTCAGCTTCCTAACTGTCCTGCCAACATATTGGAGTCCACATGGGCACTCCAATACGTATATTAAACCCTCATTTTCACAGGAACAGTCTCCTTTTATGCGGAACTCTCCTCCATTTTCTTTGATACAATGTTGTTGAGCGTTCTCATTTTTCTTTTGTGTTCCTATTTTTACATCCAATACAGAACCCGCACCACGTAAATTTCCCCCTCCTTTGCTCTGTTTCACACTCACTGGGGGATGGCACTGTGTACCAACTTAGTTCGAATGTTTGGAGCCTTTTTAAAAATAAATGAGGATTTTCAGGTATGACCTTCCCTAATACTGGGTCGTTTTGAGGGTTCCCCAATTCTTTCTAACTGCCTTCTTGACGATATCCGCCATTGAGCAGTATCCTGTAATAAAGGAGAACCGATAGTCTTTCTCATTCTTTTTTCCTTTTTCCCTCATATTACCACTTCCTCTCTTTTTTTCCTCTTCTACATTCTGGATACAGACATCCAGATTGTCTTCCTCATAGCCCCTTTCAAGGAATCGATCTTTTAACACCTTGCATTGTAGCCTATAATCTTCCACTGTGGTGCAATTTCGGGCCATTCTCTTGAACTGACCTTTCGGTATATTGTCAAGCCAGGGTTTATAGTAGCAACTTCTCTTGTCGATATATGAATTGACGTCAGTTTCCTTAAAGAAGGAACAGGTTTTGAAACCTACCATCTTCTATTTTTATACACAAATCCAGAAAGTTAATGGATACACTGCTAATCTCCCCACGAACCTCAAATTCCATTCATTATGATTGAGCTGGTAAATATATTCCTCTAATCCTTCCTTTTCTCCTTCCCACACAAGGAGACAGTCATCGATATACCTCCTCCAGAGGATAAGTCTCCCCCTGGCCGTGTCTGCTCCTAGTGTGGGAAGGATAGTCATCCTCCCATGCCCCCATAAAGATGTTAAGCGAAACTGGGGGGCGAATTTACGCCCCATCGCTGTACCAATCTGTTGTACATAATAGGAGTCTCGAAACCAAAAATAGTTATGCTCCCAGCAATAATCCAAACATTTCAAGTTGAAGTCCCCCTGTACATCGCCTATTTTGGGGTCCTCCTAATCCTTTTCTCTACCGCTTGCATGCCAAGTTTTTGGGGATGACTGTGTACAGGGACGCCACGTCGACTGTGGCCATCCATGTATCTACAGTAGGGGGCTTAAATTCTCTATCCAGCTGTATAACTGGCCTCTGTGTTTTTCAGATGTGAAGGGTTTAGCACAACATACCCCTGTAGAAAGAAATCTATGTATTCAGTGATTCTGCATGTCAGGAATTCATTCCCGAAACTATCGGCCTCCTGGGGACCATCTACCGAAGGTGCACAAGAGCCTTATTGATCCCCAGGGAGGCCGATGGTTTCGGAATGATCCCTGACATGCAGAAGATCACAGTTCTTTCTAGGGAACATCGTTGTCCTACGCTCTGAAAAAGCTGCAGTGAACATGGCCCTACTGTGGGCATGGATGACATCGCATCAAGTCCGTACACGGTCATCCCAACCCTAACGACTGGCATTGCAGGAGAAACAGGCGATGGCAGAGAGGATCAGCAGTATGTTTGGTTGAACTGTAGCATCACTGGTTTCGAACTCATTACGAACGAATTGTGCACGCGATGAGGCGAGTCGCCCAGTTATGCTCTTATGTGAATAGGAGGTGACTATCACTTCCCAGGCTGGGGCAGCGACGACTGGCTCTGAAGAGCGCTCGTGATACTGATGAGAAAGGATTGGAGGAGTGTGCCGGCTCAATCGCAATGAACGGTGGGGTGACGTAGCGTGTGTCCGTGGCACTGCGCGGTTCGTGTAAAAATGAGATGGTTCAAGGCACGTTCGCTTTAAGCTGCGTCGTTGTCGACGGAAGGATTGCCGTCAACACACTGATGCTGGAAGATATTCGAAGTGAGTCACAAGTGCAGGCTACGGAATCGTTAACGACTGAAGGGTTATGAAGACGATCGGATGATCTGTGATCGTGAGGAAATAGAAGAGGAAGGAAGTACAGAGGAAAAAAGGAAAAGAATGAGAAGACATCGATTCTCACTGTTCTGAGATACTGCAATGCGGATCATCGACAGGCGGTAAAGGAACCCTCAAGCGACACAGTAATGTGAAGCATACCTCAATCCTCATTTTGTGCAAAGACTCCAGGCCGTTCGAACCAAGCGCGGCTCATCAGAAGTGTGAACGAGAGCAAGGATTGCGTGTACTGATTCTACTGGACGGCGCAAATGGAACACAAAAAGATGAGCATCAGTGAGCTGTCAATCAAATCGAATCAGAAAAAGGAAGGTTCTACTAAAGTTCACTCAATCGGAGGGTTTTATTTGCGTGCTGCAATGAACTCAATGCTGGCAGGAACAGTCGGAAGGCTGAAAACGAATTCAGGAATATGAAAAATATTAAAGGATTGATGGTCACAGCGTATCAGCTCGCTCCTGGTGCTACATAGGCTCGCGAGGCGATGGCTGGAGTGGCTGTGCCAGGAAGGTGAGCTGTCACGTCAGTGGCTCGGTGAGACTAGCCAGATGAGTCGACCTCAAGCCTGTTTGCAAAGGAATGTGTATGGTGATCTGCGCCCGAAGGAACAATGAGGTCTCGCTGGGTTTATGACCTTTCGGGACCTTTCAGGAATGCGTCGCTAGTTGGTGCCCGACAGACGTTGGCTCGGAGGTGAGCGTGTGGTAGGTGAGCGTCACATCTTGACAGTCATGATCAGTAAGCGAGTCAAAGCTGGGATCACCGTAGACATGGGATACAATGCATAGGCCTGAGTCGCGGAACGAGATAGTCAGTACATAAGATTATGGAGAGATAGCAGGTCTGAAGTTTATGTGTGAGAAGTGGAGAGAGTAAGATGGCAAAGATGAGATAATGGATATATGTAATAATTTATGGTATTAACGCTGTATGTGTAATTTTCAACTAAATGGTTTCGGAAGAATAATGTGACAAGTTTTGAACTGACTGAATGGGTTCCCGTGGATTGAATGAGAATCAGGCTATTTAAAGGGCCACATGATGGACATCTGCGTTGTCGCCCTGAGAGCCAAGCCGGTCGCAGACTGGATCATTTTACTATTTGTTATATGCCTTTATCTACGCTGTCTGTAGTAGAGTAAAACCGTTTGTACTACCATCTAGAAGAACTTCACTACCGTAATTAACCCACAGGCGATGATGATCGACCCTCTGACGAGGAAGACGGCCAATGCTCCGGTGCGTGTGTTGAAAATCTGGGCTAGCGCAGTTCAAACTTTTATTAGATCACTTGATGATGCAAGAGGATAGGAGTTCTCCCTGTGTAACTTCAATGTCAGCCAGTGGCACCTGCCGTTTGCTCAGGCCCTTTGAGGAAGCCACATTGTTTGTCAGTCGCCAAGACTATGGGATGAACAATGTCATTCCACTGCTTCATGTCCTGGAACAGATGATAGTAAGGTGACAATGTCTAGTCAGGGGACAGGAAACGTGGCGCCTAGATCTCACAGGCCACATAAGCCCTGTGGGGCTGAACTGGAGGAGGGGAAGAGGACATTGGAGCATAGGCAATGTGTAGTGAAATGGGTGGTTTTCTACTCAGCTGACAGGAGAGGAGGAGCAGGAACATCCAGAAGAGCTACAGGGCGATGAGAAAGACGAGACAGAGGACCCAGACACACCGTGGCAGTATACATTAGGAGGCAGGGAGTTCCTCCGAGTCAGTTGCAAAAATGGCCCGCTGCATGTTCACATGCTTGCGTAGTGACAGCCGAATTGTCACCGTTCGGGCAGAGGGATGACTTCTGGCTCTTCATTTTGTTGGACCCTAGCTACAGGTCCAGAATGGGGGCCTTTTTACACCCCTGAAAGGGAGGACAATCTGAACTACTACAGAGACATCCTCATTTAGTCACTATATGCGCCATCATTCATCTTTCCCGCAGGTTTGACCGAGGGGACCTTTCTGCACTCACATTTCACTGCCATGGCTGCTGGGGAGTAGTTGGGTGGCAAGAGACAGTACCAGTAGCAGTGCCTGAGTCTACAGTCGCTGATGAGTACTGTTCATTAACCTCATAGTGAATAAACTACTACCAGCAGCAGCAGGTAGACCTGGAGCAGGATCTAAACCAGAAGGTGGTGGCATACTTGGACAGTACCCTGCCAACTTATATTGAAGATTCTCTGGACTACTGGGCAGCCAAACTAGATTTGTGGCCGCAACTTGCCGAGTTTGCCCTGAAAAGCTGTCCTGCCCGGCCAGTAGTGTGGCATCAGAGAAGTTGTTTAGTGTGGCGGGATCCATAGTGATCCCAAGGAGGACTTGCCTGTCCACCCAAAATGTAGAGAGAATGACCTTTGTCAAGAATTAATCAGGTGTGGATCAGCCAGGATTTCCAGCCACCAATCCCTGATGCATCTGATTGGATCATCCATGCCGCCTCACCCAAACCTTGAAAAAGAGACTGGTTTCTTCTGGCTACCTGCCTCAGCTACTGCTCTGATGCTTCCACCCGCCTAAAGCCACACAACTGATGCCAAGTGATTCTTCTTTAACCCACCTTCGTCAGTGGGTGCTGGTATTACCACTCACTGCCCCACTCTGTCACGGGTCACTTTGTGGTATCCTGATACTGCAACTGCTGCCATATCCACACTATGTCACCTTGCCACTCTGTGGTGTCCTAATGCTACTGCTGCCATCTCCACACTATGTCACCTTGGCATTTTGTGGTCTCCAGATGCTGCTGCTGTCATTTCCACACTATGTCACCTTGCCTCTCTGTGTTATCCTGATGATGCTGCTGCGACATCTCCACACTATGTCACCTTGCCATTTTGTGGTTCACTGATGCTGCTGCTGTCATCTCCACACTATGTCACCTATCTCTGTGGTGTCCTGATGCTGCTGCCGCCATCTCCTCAATATGTCACCTTGCCATTTTGTGGTCTCCTGCTGCTGCTGCCATCTCCACACTATGTCACCTTGCCATTTTGTGGTCTCCTGCTGCTGCCATCTCCACACTATGTCACCTTGACAATCTGTGGTACCTTGATGTTTCTGCTGCCGCCATCTCCACACTATGTCACCTTGCCATTTTGTGGTCTCCTGATGCTGCTGCCATCTCCACACTATGTCCTGTTGCCACTCTGTGGTATCCTGATGCTGCTGCTTCCTTCCGCCAACACTATGTCACCTTGCCATTTTGTAGTCTCCTGCTGCTTCTGCCACCTCCAGACTCGGTCATTGTGCCACTCTGTGGCCTACGCATGCTGCTGCGACCTCCACACTTGGTCATTGTGCCACTCTCGTGGCCTCCAGCTGATGCTGCTGCAGCCATATCCTGACTCAGGTCATTGTGCCACTCTATAGCCTACTTATGGTGCTGCCACCTCCACACTCTGTCATTGTGCCACTCTGTGGTCTCCAAATTCTGCTGCCACCTCCAAGCTCTGTCATTGTGATGCTCTTAGGTCTCCTCATGCTGCTGCCAGCTCCAGACTCTTTCATCTGTGCCACTCTGTGGCCTCCTAAGCTGCTGCCACCTCCAGACTCTGTCATTGTGCCACACTGTGGTTTCCTGGTTCTGCTGCCACCTCCAGACTCTGCCATCATGCTGATCTTTGGTTTCTCATGCTGCTGCCACCTCCAGATTCTGTCATTGTGCCACTCTGTGCGCTCTTCATCTGCTGCCACCTCCGGGCTCTGTCATTGTGCCATTCTGTGACTTCCTCAAGCTGCTGTCACCTCCACACTCTGTCATTGTGCCACTCTGTGGCCTACTCATGCTGCCTCCACCTCCACATTCTTGTCAGTGTGCTACTCTGTGGCCTCCTGATTCAGCTGCCACCTTCACACTCTATCATTGTGCTACTCTGTGGCCTCCTCCTAATGCTGCTGCCGCCACCCCCAAACTCTGTCATTGTGCCGCTCTGTGTCTTCCTGATGCTGCCGCCACCTCCAGACTCTGTCATTGGGCCACTCTGTGGCCTCCTCATGCTTCTTCCACCTCACTACCATGTCATAGGGCCACTCTGTGGACTTCTCATGCTGTTCCCACCCTCCCCACTTCGTCACTGGTCCACAATTTTGGATTTCGGACTGGCTGACATCATCATTTATTTAACCTTTCTTCTGATCAGAAGCAAGGAAAAATTAGATGCAACAACGGATCCTGTAGCAGCTCTAAGGCCTGTATGGTCACATTAGAACTGGCTTATGATTTGGTAGCCAAAAGCAGGAGTGGGTAGAAAACATAGAAGACATGTAAATATACCATTTATGTTTCATCTCTGTTTTAGATCCTGTTTTTTTTTTTTTTTGGCATTAGCAATACTAATGGATTATTGAGCAAATGCTAACCGAAAGTGAAGGCGTATGCTCCAAAGACAGGATCCGCTTTTGGGGTTATTGTTCTGACGGATTAGAGTAAAGGCAAAATAATAGGTGATGTCAACACAAACTTACTGCTGACACCCTCTCCACTCTGTCAGGATAAGCGTATAAGCTTTTAATAGAACAGGTTCTGTAGACATCTATGTGGAATCATCTACATTGACCTGTACGGCTGAGTTCATACTTGAGTTATTTGGTCAGTTTTGGCATCATGACTGTAAAAATAATTGAAGTATGCAGTGATTCTATGAGCGACCCCTGTCAACTACATGTCATACTGATTCACAGTATTATTTCACTAACACAGCAGACTTCCTATGCATGTTGCTGCATAGTTAAAGTGTTTTACACCCTCTACAAAGGCTCTCTCTTTTAACGCGATTCGAGCTAATAAATTTTTGATCGAATCAAATTTTTATGAAAAATTCGCGAACTGGCCGAATGGAATTTTTTTAAAATTCACTCATCTCTAGTTGTGATGAACACTGCAGTCATCAAATATTTTGCTGGCATGTTGTAATATTGCATTGAAGTTGAAAATTAGTAATCAGAGCAACACAGTATAGTTTTTAACCTTTAAGTTCACATTATCAGGTTTTCAGTAAGAAGGCGCGTTCAAATGTGTAGTAATGAGCGGGAGGTGCCATATTCGATTTTGCGATATTTCGCGAATATTCAATTGAATATTCGTCATATATTCGCTCAAATCGAATATTCGCCATTATTCTATGTATCGTGGAATAATATGCGATTTAATTATTTGCGTATTGCGAATTGAACTTTGAACGGGGTATAAAGGCAACTTTATTGAGCTGTTTGGCTTGAGAATTAACAAAGAGAACATAGCGCTATATTCTTTATCTTCGCTAATTCTAGCAAGCCAATAGGAAAGTTGACTGGACCCAGCTCTAAGTTGGATGCGCAATGCTAAAATTTTACTTTTACCTATTTTTTTCCAATAAATAGAATACTGACTCATTATTCTATTTATTGCCAAAAATAGGCAATAAATATTGTGCAGACAGCCTATCACACCCCTTATATACTCACCAAAAGATATGTGTGCAGACAACCTATCACACCTCTCTATAACCACATAGGGATATGTGTGCAGAGAGCCTATCACACCTCATATACCCACCGAGGGACATATGTGCAGACAGCCTATCACACACCTTATATACCCACTGAGGGATATGTGTGCAGACAGCCTATCACACCTCATATACCCACCGAGGGACATATGTGCAGACAGCCTATCACACACCTTATATACCCACTGAGGGATATGTGTGCAGACAGCCTATCACACCCTTATATACCCACCAAGGGATATGTGTGCAGACAGCCTATTACACCCCTTATATACCCACCAACGGATATGTGTGCAGACGAGCCTATCACACCTTATATACCCACCGAGGATATGTGTGCAGACAGCCTATCACACCCTCATACTCTCACTGAGGGATATTTGTGCAGACAGCCTATCACACCCCTTATATACCCACCGAGGTATATGTATGAAGAAAGTCTATCACACCTCATATACCCATTGAGTGATATATGTGCAGACAGCCTATCACACCTTATATACCCATTGAGGAATATATGTGCAGGCAGCCTATCACATCTTATATACCCACTGAGGGATATGTGTGAAGACAGCCTATCACACTCCTTATATACCCATTGAGGCATATGTGTGCATACAGCCTATCACACCTTATATACCTACCGAGGGCTATGTGTGCAGACAGCCTATCACACCTTATATACCCACTGAGGATCTGTGTGCAGACAGCCTATCACACCCCTTATATACCCACCGAGGGATATGTGTGCAGACTATTTATGAGCTACACACTGCCGACATCAAAAGTAGAAAGAGTTCAGTATAATGTGACTCCACTGTGTATATATATAAATATATATATATATATATATATATATATATATATATTTTTTTTTTTTTTTAAACCTAACACAAAAAAATTTAATAAAATAGGCACATCAAGTGTCCGGGAAGGTTTTAGACCAGTTCTCAGCTCTCTAGGACATACCGTTCCTGAAATATTCCCCAATAAAATGTATTAGCCAATAGGAGTTGTAGCTTCACTCACATTCTAACTGCCATACACACAGGTCACATGATCCTTTTTATCCATTAGAAACTCTCCGGTCCTTTAGTCTTGACATACACAGTCACACCAGATTTCCATAACAATCTCAGCCATTTTTTCTTTCACTGTTAAAGGTCACTGTTAAGTGGGTGTGCTAAGCCGAAATCACTGTTAAGGGGCGAGGCGCTGTGCATGTCACATTTTAAGGGGGCATAGTTCTTTGGAAGTCGTATATTAAGGGACATAGTGCTGTAGAGGTCCTAAATTAAGGGGATGTGTTGTGGTGGGGGTCACTCTTAAAGGGAGGGCCCTATGCAGTTCAACTTTAAGGGGGCAGGCCGCTGTGGAGGTCCCTGTTAAGGCGACAGAATGATGTGGGAGGTCACTGTTAGGGCGGGCTGCTGTGGGCAGGGGTCATTGTTAAGAAGGTGGGCTGCTGTGGAGATCAACGTTAAGGGGACAGAGTGCTGTGGAGGTTACTGTTAAGGGGATATAGCTGTGGAGGGTCATTGTAAAGTGTGTGGGCCACTGTAGAGGTCAGTGTTAAGTGGATGGGGTACCGTGGAGGTCAATGTTATAGGGATGGGGGTGCTGTAGAGATCACTTATGGGAAGGGTGCTGTGAACGTCCCTGTTAAGTGCTTTGGCTGCAGTGGACAGTGGCGTACATATAGGGGTCGCAGGGGTCGCACTCCAGGGGGCCCGGTCACCTGTGGACCCACCCCCAGGCCGATAGGTTACCCTAAAGCCTGTTAAATACCGCTGCACTCACATGTAATGGAGCACTCTGATGGGGCCCAGCATGAAGTACAGTGGCAATTTCGGGCCCCATCAGAGTGCTCCATTACATGTATAATATGGGGGGAGCGCTCACTCACTCACCCGGCTGGTCGGCATGTCGCCTCCATAGTGAAGCAGGAAAACCTCTTCATCCCTGCTTCACTGATCTTCGCAGCTCAGGAGCTCCCCTGCTGGCCCCACCAACATCGCTGCTGGCTGTGGAGGAGAGCTGAAAACCCGTGAATCTGCCTTCAGCACAGCCAGCAGCATGATGTGATGGTGGGAGCCTGTCATCAGGGAAGAAGGTAAGTATGTTTTTTTTTTTTCTAAGGCTGCAGACTGGGGGCAAAGGGCAGGAGGGGGCCATAACTAATTTGAGGGGGCACCTAAGCTGGCATAACTACTGTGAGGGGGCCAGGGGGCACATATGAAGGCATAACTACTGTGAGGGGGCAGGTAATCTGGGCATAACTACTGTGAGGGGGCACATAACTGGGCATTACTACTGTGAGGGGGCACATATTCTGGTCATAACTACTGTGAGGGGACACATAACTGGGCATAACTACTGTGAGGGGGCACATATCTGAGTATAACTACTGTGAGGGGGCACTTATCTGAGTATAACTACTGTGAGGGGGCACATAATCTGTCATTACTACTGTCAGGGGCACATATCTGAGCATAACTACTGTGAGGGGGCACATAATCTGTCATTACTACTGTAAGGGGGGCACGATTTGGCATAACTGCTGTGAGGGGGCACATATCTGAGCATAACTACTGTTACAGGAACAAAGGTGGGCATTAGTACTGTGTGTTAGCACTAGATTACCCTACTATATATTGGCATGGCTCAGTCTTACAGGCAAGCACAGCGCCCTGCTGGGGATTTCACAGGGGCAGTCACCATCCCTTCCTGATGTGATTATTCTTTTTCTCACCACAAGGACCTTGTTCTGGATCCAGCGGACATCACGCCGACGCCAGCGACACCCTGGATGAGTGTAGGACCAGATTTTATTTAGGACTGGGTGAGTGTAACCATTGGGCTTAGGGCTCTTTAACACGAGTGGATCCTGGTGGGCAATCTGCTGCGTGAAAGAGAGCCAAGCTCCATTCTGGACAGCAGAGACATGGCGCAGTGACATGATAGATACTGCTCTGTGCCGCTCCATGACCTTTTTATTACAAAATCACAGTGAGATAAGGCTGCCACCGTGATTTTGTAGTTAAAAGATCACAGTCAATCATGTTACTGCTCCGAGTCTCTGCTGTCCGGAATGGGGCTTGGCACACATTCACACAGCGGATTAGCCGCACTGAAAGAGCCCTTAGTAGCCCAAAGTGTAACTGCCATATACATTTTTTTTTTTTTTTATAAAGTGTAGGGCAAGTGATAGGTAACATTTTTGTAATATACTTTTTTAGCCAAAACGTTTAATTTTAGAAGTAAACTGGGGCTGAAATGGCCCTTAGCAGCATTCTCAGAAATGGGGGACGATGGATGGGGGGCCCCATGAATCAGTTTCGCACTCGGGGCCCCATGGATAGTGTGTACGCCACTGGCTGTGGAGGTCAATGTTAAGGGTAGGGTGCTGTGAAGGGTCTGCGTTAAGGGACAGGCTGCTGTGGATAACACTGTTATGGAGTGGGGGCTGTGAAGGTCACAGTTAACTGGGTGGGGCACTGTGAAGGTCACTGTTAAAGGGGGCTGCTATGGAGGACAAAGGTAAGTGAGTCGGGCTGCTGTGGATATCTTTTAACCTCACACAAAACATTCTATGAATTACTTGTGGTCCTTCAAGATACAATGTTAATTGGTTCCAGGATGAACATTGTATGTTGAGACCATTGTAAGTTGAGTAATCGGTTCCAAAGCCACAAAATGTCATACAAGATAACAGAACGTGAATATTTAAGAAAAATAAGCAGATAACTAAAATAGATAAAGCAAGACCTTATATATAACAGTCAGGGATACAGAAATGGATTAATCAGAAGCTTACCTAGTACATACACTAAGGTACAAATAAGGAAATTTTTAATTTATTTTAGGGATCTTTTTTCTTCAAAATACAGGTACAATATCATTATATCAGCAAAAACAACCGTAACAGGCAATTTAGGCCAGTTTAACACTGGGTTTATCTTTTCTGACAGACTGTTCCGGCACGGGAACATCCTGCCAGATCTATACTACAGTGTGCACATGGGTGCTGCCGGAAGTCCTCCCTGCCCTATTCACTATAATGGGGACCAGCTGGAGATCCAGTCACAGCGCGGCAAGTATGCCGAGAGGCGGCCGGACAAATCCCGCTGCCCAAGGACTTCCGACAGCGCACGTGTGCACACTGTAGTACGGATCAGCCTGCCAGAAAAGATAAATGCCAGTGTGAAACTGGCCTTAGTAGGGTTGATCCTGCGGACATGTGCTGCTTTAACAGTTTCTGGTCTCCCAGTAGTCTACGCTCCTTCCACACCATGAAACTGCAGGATAGCTCTTCTCTGTCTTCATATCTCAAAACCATTCTACATAATGAGAGTAGTAAAAAGCAAAACAAAATGAGAATAACAACCGTTTAAGATATTGTTTATTTGGACATTTGATATTTAGAAGTGACTGTGGAATAAATGAGAAACTTTTTTCTTCTGTTTCTTTCCGGAATAATAGAGCCGTGTGCTCTCAGGTAACAACAATTTCTTCTGTTGCAATTAACTCATTTTCAATGCCAAAACCCAAGCGATGGTATGGATTCCCTAACAGCAGGACATGGTTTTGTTTCCTGCAAACCTATTTGTACATCTGCAAAGAATTTCAAAATGTTTGCTGACAAATACAATTAGCGCTCCATGCCCCAGAAACTTTGCAAGCTATATCCCAGCTGAGTCATGTGACCAGCGCTCAAACAGCCGATATCACCAGAAAGGAAGTTGGATGGGATTACGCTATACTTCCTGCATAGGTTGTACCATAGTACACAGTAAATGATTGCAATAACACGGATTAAAATAATTAGTAGCAAAGAAAAGAAACATTGATACATTCAATTCAATATTTACAGAAGAACATTCTCAGTCTTCACTCAATAGCCCGGGTCATTATCACCCTTGCATGAGAATGACTGGGGGAAAGCTTGATGACAGGATTAAATTTTCTGTATTAGTAAGGGTACTTTTACACTTACGTTGCTGGATTCCGGCAGGCAGTTACGTCGCTGGAACTGCCTGCCGGATCCGGAAATCTGTGATGCAAACGGATACCATTTGTAGACGGATCCGGATCTGTCTTACAAATGCATTGCAATACTGGATCCGCCTCTCCGGTTGTCATGCGGAAAACAGATCTGGTATTTATTTTTTCACATTTTTAAAGGTCTGCGCATGTACAGACCAGAAGATCGCATCCGTCAATGCACTAATATATTCCAATGGAAATTAATGCCGGATCCGGCATTCCACCTAGTGTTCCGGATTTTGGACGGAGAAAATACTGCAGCATGCTGGGGTATTGTCTCCGCCAAAATATGAAAAGGGCTGAACAGATGCATCCTGAACGGATTGCTTTCCATTCAGAATGCTTTGGGATTAAACTGATCAGTTTTTTTCGGTATTGAGCCCTAGAACGGAACTCAATACCGGAAAATAATAACGCTAGTAGTGAAAGTACCCTAACAGCATAAAGGGATCCTAGATTTTATATATATATATATATTTTTTTTTTTTAATGATGCCAACTTCCTAATATTCAAGAAATCCTGTTTTTTTTGTATTGTTTGTGATAGAAGATGACTGAGGCATAGGAACATATCCTGAAATCCTCTCAAGGTTTGTGCGCAGTTCCCTAGCTCTCTCACTATACTACACCCACCTAATTTACTTAAGCTGTATTGATATGTAACATGATTCTTTTCCTCGGGTGGGTTTTATGATGTCACCAAGACTTGCTATTTAAAGGGGTTATCCGAGATATATTAAGTTAATCCAAACTTCTTTATCGATATATATAAACATTTTTGTAATTGACTTACTTTAAAAATAATGCACCGCTTACATTCTGCAGAATGTTGTCATTTGTCCACTGACGTCACCCTGCTTGAGGATTTTGTGCCCGCCCCTTCTGATTCTCCGTCTTCATTCAGCACGGCTCTGGTAAGGATCGCGCATGCACGATCCTTACCAGAGTCGCGCTAATAGAGCAGAGACCAAGAAAGGGCGGGCTTCCAAAGCCTGAACGCTGTGGAATCTGATCAGCACGGCTCTGGTAAGGATCGCGCATGTGCGATCCTTACCAGAGCTGTGCTGAATGAAGACGGAGAATCAGAAGGGCGGGCACAAAATCATCAAGCAGGGTGACGTCAGTGGACAAATGACAACATTCTGCAGACTGTAAACGGTGCATTATTTTTAAAGTAAGTCAATTACAAAAATGCTTTATATATATCGATAAAGAAGTTTGGATTAACTTAATATATCTCGGATAACCCTTTAAACTTAATTACCTCACCCATTACATCAAGGTAAAGACCTTTCCTGGCTCCTGTCCTTTTGGTACTTTGGAATGTTGTTCACTGTCCTCAGCTTTGCCAAGTCCTCTTGGATCCCTCCCTGACCTTGTTCCAGTACCTGCTACTGCCTTGATCGCCTTGCCCTGACCTCTGGCTTGCCTGTTACTATGCCTTTGGATTATACTGCGCTTGTCATCCTGTGTATGTACGCCATCTTAATTCCTGACCTCGTTACAGTCTTACTGTCAAAGGTGATAATCTAAGACTAAAGTAATCTGCCGAGTGTGACTTAAAGGGTTGTGTCAATTCAGCAAATAGCATGTATTATGTAGAGGAAGTTAATACGAGGCACTTTCTAAATGTATTGTGATTGTCCATATTGATTCCTTCGCTGGCTGGATTCATTTTTCCATCACATTATACACTGGTCGCTTTCCATGGTTACGACCACCCTGCAATCAATTAGCGATGGCCATGCTTGCACACCATAGAAAAAAGCACCAGCCTATGTGAGCTCCCACGGTCTCAGCTACCAGAGAGGCCACCGCTGAGTGATTGTAGGGTGGTCGTAATTTAACCATGGAAACGACCAGTGTAAAATGCGATCGGGAAAGGAGGCAATATGGAGAATCACAATACATTAGTAAGAGCGTACATCATTAGTACATCAGATAAATCTGTCCCTATGAAGGGGGTGGGGGCACATACACTGCTAGCGTAATACAAATACATTAAACATAAATCATTTGCTCAATTTCTCCAATCATCAGGGCCGGTGCAAGGATTTTTGCCGCCCTAGGCAAAAGAAAAGTTTGCCGCCCCCATGTGACATCACAATGCCCCACCCATATGATCTGCCATATTAAAGGGGTTCTGCAGTTTATTTAAACTGATCGCAGGGGTCCGACACCGGGACCCCGCCAATCAGCTGTTTGAGAAGACAGCTGCGCTGGCAGTAGTGCCTCAGCCTTCTCGCAGTGACATCACGATTAGTATCATTGGCCTGGGTGGGGCTAAGCTTCATTCAAGTGAACAGAGCTTAGCCCCGCCCAGGCCAGTGATACTAGTCGTGACGTCACTGCGCCTGCAGTAAACAGCGAGAAGGCCGAGGTGCTACTGCCAGCGCCGCTGCCTTCTCAAACAGCTGATCGGCGGGGGTCCCGGGTGTCGGACCCCTGCCGAACAGTTTAAATAAACTGCAGAACCCCTTTAACTAACGCCAGTTCTCTCTCCCCCTCTTGTCATTCTTCACACTCCCCCCTTGTCATTCTCTCCCCCCCGTTGTCATTCTTCCTCCCCCTTGTCATTCTCCCCCACTTATCATTCTCTCCCCCTCTTGTCATTCTTTCCCCCTCTTGCCATTCTTCACACTCCCCCTTGTCATTCCCTTTCTCCCCTTGTCATTCTCTCTCTCCCCTCTCCTTTGTCATTCTCTTGTCATTCTCTTTCTGTCATTCTCTTGTCATTCTCTTTCCAGTCTTTTTACTTTTTTATTCTCCCCCTCTCCTTGTCATTCTCCCCTTGATATCCCCCCTTGTCATTCCCTTTCTCCCCTTGTCATCTCTCTCTCCCCCTCTCCTTTGTCATTCTCTTTCCACTCTTTTCCACTCTTTTTATTCTCCCCCTCTCCTTGTCATTCTCCCTTGATATCCCCCTCCTTACCTCTAGTGTAGCGGCCGAGCTCTTTATGCTGCATGGGTACAGGAGCTTTAGTTTCCTGTACCCGAGGGGACTGACATGAAGTGCACACTCTGTGCCACTTCATGTCAGTCCGGCCGGGTACAGGAGACAGATGCTCCTGTACCCGCGGACCTTAAACAGCTCGGCCACGCTACAATCAGGGATGACAGGAGGGAGCGCTGAGCGCTTCCCTCCTGTCAGCTGCCTCTCATGCTGCGCCGGGCGGTGCGCCCTCATGGACGCACCAGCCCGGGCAGTGCTGCAGCCGCCTGAGGCTCAATTCAGAGCGCTCGGGCGGCTGCAGCATGAGGCGGGCCGGCGCTCTAGCAGCGCCTTCCTGCAAGGGCGCTCTGCGCGCGGCCTATTCTGCGTATAGGACGCGCCGGCCCTGCCAATCATCTGTACATTGGTCAGTGCACTATGGGCCATGATCAGTTTTGCCTCACAGCTCTTTAGTCATTTCAGTAACCATCTTAAGAGGTGGCTATGACATTTTACTAGGATAGGTTTCATAGGTGGATGTCATAATTCTGAGATCCCAACGTATCCAGGAAGGTGGTCCCAAATCTCCATTGTCCTACAGGGACAAGAAGGAACCCAATCTCAAAGGGCAAAAAAGGTAAAGGTCAGTTGCTCCAACATAAGCATAGCACTTTCTGTTCATAAATGATCAGGATTGCACTTGCTCAGCATATAATTATTTGGTCGGCCTGCAAGCGTTACCTCATTAGATACTGACCGCTGCCCTCTCCTCATTTACCTATTGATCTATCAATTACATTATTGGTTTCATCTATGTGGATATTGTTAGGCTATCTATCTATCTATCTATCTATCTATCTATCTCCTATCTATCTATCTATCTATCTATCTATCTATCTATCTATCTCCTATCTATATATCTTCTATCTATCTATCTATCTATCTATCTATCTATCTATCTATCTATCTAATATCTATCGGTCATATGTTATCTATAGATCTATCTATCTATCTATCTATCTATCTATCTATCTCATATCTATCTATCTACCATCTCCTCATTTACCTAGTGGTCTATCAATTACATTATTGGTTTCATCTATGTGTATATTGATAGACTATCTGTCTATCATCGATTATCTATCTATCATCTATCTATCTATCTATCTATCTATCTCCTATCTATCTATCTATCTATTATCTATCTATCTATCTATCTATCTATCTATCTATCTCCTATCTATCTATCTATCTATCTATCTATCTATATATCTCCTATCTATCTATCTATCTATCTATCTATCTATCTATCTATCTATCTATCTTTTATCTATCTATCTATCTATCTATCTATCTCATATCTATCTATCTATCTATCTATCTCATATCTATCTATCTATCTATCTATCTACCATCTCCTCATTTACCTAGTGGTCTATCAATTACATTATTGGTTTCATCTATGTGTATATTGATAGACTATCTATCTGTCTATCATCGATCATTCATCTATCTATCTATCTATCTATCTATCTATTATCTATCTCATATCTATCTATCTATCTATCTATCTATCTATCTATCTATCTATCTATCTCATATCTATCTATCTATCTATCTCATATCTATCTATCTATCTATCTATCTATCCACCTATTATCTATCTATCTATCTATCTATCTATCTATCTATCTATCCACCTATTTCTATCTATCTCTTTTATCTTCTATCCACCTATTATCTATCTGTCTCTTTTATCTAGTTTCAGGGGATATAATTAAACAAGAGCATTGTGACTTAACAAAGCCATACATAAATAAACAGAAATGATGTGAAATATACACAGAGATCTTGCACAAGAGAATACAGTAAGTCAATTGTCACCTTGGAAACAACTTAAAAATATTATGTAGATAAAAGCAAACTGTTTCCTATGATAAAAATGGAAAGACTCTCCGTGGCCTTGTTCAGTATTATAACTGAAGCTCCTGAAGTGACAGAATATAAAATATAATAGAGTTACATTTATGGAAAAGAGGAGAAGCAACACGTGTAAGTGATTGCTATCTACCCCACACCCTAATGAACCCAACACCTTCATATACCCATTCCCTAATACTCCTATGCTCCAATAAACCTAACACCTTAATATGCCCATATACACCCATACCCCATGATTTTATACCCCAATTATGTGATATACCCATACCCCATTCCCTAATACACCAGTACCCTGATATACCCATAACCCCATACTCTGATACCCCAATAACCTGATATAATCATACCCTCAGGTGCTTATACCCCAATACCTTAATACACCCATACCTCCATATTCTTATACCCCAATACCCTTATACACATTACCGCTTTACACAATACTCTCATAAACTCATAGCCCATCACCTTAAATCCCAATACCCTGATATACCTGTAACCTCATACCCTGATACCTCACTAACCAGATATACTCATGTCTTCATATGTTTTTACCTCCAAACCTTCATCTACTCATACCCCTACCTTAATACCCCATACATTGATACATCCATACCTTCATGTCTTGTTATAGCCAAACATTCCAAATGTATGCCTTATTGAGGGCAAATCCCTGCCCCCATTTATACACTCATATTGTATGTTAATGTCATGAATAACAGGGGCTTGAACTGCATAAGCATCCAAAACGATGTTTTCATGGGGTCAGAATGCCTGCCTATATTTATACATGCACAAGTCTTAACTGTCAGAATAAAAAGTGGCTTGTTATTAAAGAACCTGAAAAATCCCCTTGTAATTGGGAGCAGCAGTGGTACAGTGTGGATGTGGAAAGGGTAGGGTAATAGTACATGTGGTCGCAATAGTAGCAGCAGCAGTAACAGCATAGCATGGAACAGATATGGCAGAAGATGTGTGTGTGGCTATTTAGGGGTAGTAGTAGTAGTGATGCCTGTGTAGTGGCAATGGTAGTGGCAGTATGGGTAATGGATGTAGCTAATAGGGATTAGCAGCAGAGAGTAGCATGCGGTGGGAAGCAGGAGTCATATGGTAACAGAACATCGTAGAAGACAGGCAGACTGTGGCAGTGGCATGATGGCAGCAGAAGCCATGCAATACAGAACATTATTGTAGGCAAGCTGTAAAATATTTTTGAACCTGCATTCACTAATACGGTTAAAAGAATGCAATTTTTGTAGTAAGATGTCTTTAAAATACACAGTCTGATGCAGTAATGTGTTCATTTACATGGTATAACAATGCAATATTTGCGTTAAAATGTCTTTTGAACTATGTGTTCAATTTCATGGGTATAATAATACAATCTTTGCAGTAAAATGTCTCTGAACTACACAGTCTGATGCAGTAATGCATCCACCAATATAGGTATAGAAATGTAATCTTTGCTGTAAATGTCTTGAACTATGTGTTCAATAACACAAGTATTAAAATGGTTTTATTGCTATAAATACTTATTCTATAACTAAATGTAATCTTGTACTAATATACAACATGTTTAATAACACAGGTATAATGCCCTTGAATGGTTTTTAGAAGAAAAAAATGTGCAATTGCTCAGCATTATCAGCAGAATGCTGCTGCCGTTCTGTGCTAGCAATAGTCCTATGAACTATAGAAACGTGAGTTTTTTATCTGACTGTCTGATAATATACAAAAAAGGTTATTATTCTTGCATGAGGTTTTGTAATCTGCCAGCATCCGCTGTATTAAACACACAACTAGGTGACCACCCTTTAAAGATTTCCCAGATAAAATGTCCTTAAATCTATCCAATGTTATACACCTATTCTCTCCTTAGGCCTCTTTCAGACGGGCGTTGCGGGTGCACTCCGTCAAACAGTGCGGGTGCGCTATGGACTGTCGCGATTTTTCCCTGCGAGTGCAAAGCGCTGTCATGCGCTTTGCACGCGCGGGAGAAAATCGGCACTTTTGTACCCAGACTCGAACCTGCACTTCTTCACAGAAGTGCATGTTTGGGTCAGAAATTGTCCCGCTGGTATTATTTCACATTATAACATAGTTATAATGTAAAATAATACCCTTGGCCATCTCCCTAATGTTGAACCCGGTGCAGAATGGGTTAAAAATAATAAACTAATCATAACTTACCTGGTCCATTTGATCGCGAAGCCCGGCCTCCTCTCCGTTAGCTTGAAAGATGTAAAGGACCTGTGATGATAACACAGCATCACATGGCCCAATCACCTGCTCCATCACTATGGTGATGGAGCATGTGATTGTCCATGTGACCACGTGACATCATCCAAGGTCCTTAAGCACTATCCACAGCCTGAGGATAGTGATTAGGACCTTGGATGATGTCACATGGTCACATGGACCATCACATGCTCCATCACCATAGTGATGGACCATGTGATTGGGCCATGTGATGTGACGTCATCACAGGTCCTTTAGATCATCGATGCTGCAGGGAAAGAGAGGACAGATCGCGACTCACGCGATCAAGTGGCTAAGGTAAGTTAACTTTTATTATTTTTAACCCCTTCCTCATCATTTAACAATGCATTCTTTATTAAGAATGCTATTATTTCCCCTTATAACCATGTTATAAGGGGAAATAATAGAGATTGGGTCCCGTTGCTAGCAACAATGCGGGAAAATGCAACGCATCCGCACTTGGTTGCGGATGCTTGCGATTTTCCGCATCCCCATTCACTTCTATGGGGCCTGCGCTAGCGTGAAAAACGCAGAATATAGAACATGCTGCGATTTTCACGCAACGCAGAAGTGATGCGTGAAAATCACCGCTCATGTGCACAGCCCCATAGAAATGAATGAGTCCGATTCAGTGCGGGTGCAATGCGCCCTCCTCACGCATTGCACCCGAGGAAACTTCGCCCGTGTGAAAGGGGCCTTATAGTGTCCCTATCATACTACATTAGTGTTTTGTGTCTGTAATAGCTTTTGGTCACATGACTGACACCCTTCCAGGTCACAAGCTGAACACAGAATGGCATTCTCAGAAAAGGACATTATTAGATTCTGGCTCTCGATTGGCTGATCCATGATGTCAGCCTCTGAGCTCGAACCAATAGCCAATACCACATATTCCTCTACTCCCATACCATACCCTTATACCCCATTACTCTAATACACTCTATACCATTTTAACTTATCAGATGCATCATCACAAATCGCGGCAATATCAAATATGTATTTTTCTTTATGTTTATCATGTTTATGCACTATATGTTGATTTGGATTCCATTATATATATATATATATATATATATATATATATATATATATATATATATATAAAACACAATCCAAATAACTATAACACAGCACTCCTTGATAAAAAAGTGAAAAAAATGTATATTCATTCAACACACATGTCCACGGAGTGCTGTGTTATACTTATTTGGAATATAATATATTTTTTTATACACTGTAGGTTATTATATTTTTGTAAAATTTATCATTATATTTCTATGAGATTTGACAGTGCTTTTTCTGATTGTTCATATAAAATGCTGCATGATTCCCATATTGTTCTGTTGCCTGTCAGTGGCTAATACACATTGCCTTGGCACCAGGGTACCAATGGTTTGACAGTGGGAGCTTCTTTCCTCTGTTAAGCTACTTAGATGCTGTTGATACCTTGCAAATAAGGGGTTAAATCACTGGGATATTTCCCCGGTCATTATAGCAGATCTTGCTAGTGATGGCGAATCACAGCTCCTGTGCCTGCACCACCACCATGACGTAGTAAGATTACATCAGGAATAACCCACAAACCATGACGTAACAGGAAATGGGAAAGAAATGAGTTAAATGGAATGGGCAACCATGTAATACATGGACGGATTGGGTTTGCCAGAGTGGAGAAAGTCACCTAAGTCATGTAAACTATCAGGAGACTGGGGTCTCCAGAACACTACTGGAATGTTTTTTGTTTTTTTTTCATGCTTGTTTTTCCAGATGCCCAAGTGTCCCCATAATAGCGATAGCAGTCACAGTCACTTTGGTCCAGAGTCATGTCTTCTTCATATAAAGTATGACCATGCTGCTCCTCTGCTTTGCCTTACTCTGTTAGAGCTCTGTTTACTGTATATTAGCTGCCACGGAGCGTGACACCAAGAAAGCATCAAGATCCATTAATCTCCATTCTCCATCAGTGTCCAATCTACTAAAAGCCAATGTCCCTCCACTGGTATAACTTCCCAATGCATATAATGGAAATGACACCAGAGAAAAGACATGGTGCCATGGTTTGCCACCCAGGACAGAAGGGTTTGGTGTTTGTTTCCAACTCCACTCCCTTTACAAAACCCTTGGGTCAATTGGTCACCTTTCTTGTAGAGAAGTCCTGTACAGGTTTTTGTCAATCAATAGAATGGGTATGAGACCACCCAGGGATGGTCCATTGCTTCTGCAAAGATGGATACATCATTGATACAGTACTCTTGCTTATTCAAAAATTGGTTTAGAAGACAGTAGGATGAGGATAGAGGTCATCATTATTAGTAGAAAAATACAAAAAGATCCCAAGTAATCAATCCGCCCGATGTGCACACAACTGTATGTATTTTTTGCGATCTGAAAAACACGGATCTACAAAAAAAAGAATGACATCCATGTGATGTCCATGTTGCATCCTTTTTTGGATCCATTGTAACAATGCCTGTCCTTGACAAGAATAGCACATGTTCTATTTTTTTGTGGAACAGACTTTAAGATATATAGAAACGGAATGCGCACATTTCTGTATTTTTTTGAGGACCCATTGAAGTGAATGGTTCCGATACAGGCTGCAAAAAAAACAAAGACGGAACGCGGAAAGAAAATACGGTCATATGCATGAGCTCTAAGGAACAGAAATAATATGAAAAGGATAGAACTGGTGCTAAGAGGGTGATACCGATCTAGACACATGTTCTGTAGGTGTCAGCTGACAAGCATATATTTGCCGAGAGCAGTCTGATAATTACAAAGGCAAGAACTCTTGTGATACTCCCATCACTTGTACTTTGA
>JAKVIS010001922.1:0-27308 GCA_033119425.1 Bufotes viridis
ATTTTGCAGATCCGCACATTGCCAGAACTATATAGAAAATGCCTTTTCTTGTCTGCAATTGCGGACAAGAATAGGACATGTTCTATATTTTTATGAACGGAAGTGCAGACTCGGAAGTGCGGATCCGCAATTCGGATCCGAGCGGGACAAAGTCTGTCCCCATAGAAATGAATGGGTCCGCAACTCCGCTCCGCAAACAGAATTGTGGACGTGTGAATGGGGCCTAAGGGTCCCTTATCACCGCCAGTTAGTTAGCTACTTGTTAGGTAGTTAGCGCCCAGCCCACCGCACCGCAGTCACTGATTTTGGCAGAGATTTTTTCATCCACGATTGATCTATGCGAATGAAAAAATCTGTGCCGCTCATTTTTTTTTTTTTAGCCCAAAGGCTGAACGGAAAAAAAATCTCATTACCCGTATGCTCAATATAAAGAGAATAGCAGAAACTCCTAATGCTGGCCATACGTGTAATGATTGCGGAGACCCTCAAATGCCAGGGCAGTGCAAACACCTCACATGTGACCCCATTTAGAAAGAAGACACCCCAAGGTATTCCGTGAGGGGTATGGTGAGTTCATGTAAAATTTTATTTTTGTCACAAGTTAGTGGAATATGAGACTTTTGTAAAAAAATATATAAATATATATATCAATTTCCGCTAACTGCCCAATTTTTCTTTTTTCTGTGAACTCGCCATGCCCCTCACGGAATACCTTGGGGTGTCTTCTTTCCAAAATAGGGTCACATGTCAGGTATTTATACTGCCCTGGCATTTTAAGGGTCCTAAAGCATAAGAATCCAAATGCATAAAAATGCCCTGTGAAATCCTGAAGGTACTCATGTGAATTTGGGCCCCTTTGCGCATCTTGGCTGCAAAAAAGTGGCACACATGTGGTATTGCCGTACTCAGGAGAACTAGGCCAATGAGATTTGGGGTGTATTTTTATATATACCCATACTTTGTGTGAGAAATATCGCTGTAAACGACAACTTTTTAAATGTTTTTATACAAAGTTGTCAATTTACAGAGATATTTCTCTCACCCAACATGTGTATATGTAAGAATACACCCCAAAACACATTTCCCTACTTCTCCTGAGTACGGCGATATCACATGAGTGACTACTTTTTGCAGCCTGGTGCGCAAAGGGCCCAAGTTCCAACGAGTGCCTTTAGGATTTACAGGGCTGCTCACAACTTAGCCCCACCCAAAATACCAGAACAGTACAAACACCCCACAAATGACCCCATTTTGGAAAGAAGACACCCCAAGGTATTCGCTGAGGGGCATAGTGAGTCCATGAAAATTGAACTTTGTCAAAGTTAGCGGAAAGGAGACTTTGTGAGAAAAACAATAAAAATCAATTTCCGCTAACTTGTGCCAAAAAATCTTATATGAAATCGCCATGCCCCTCACGGAATACCTTGGGGTGTCTTCTTTCCAAAATGAGGTCACATGTGGGGTATTTATACTGCCCTGGCATTTTAGGGGCCTTAAAGCGTGAGAAGAAAATGCGTAAAAATGCCCTCTCTAAAGGTACTCATTGGAATTTGGGCTCTTTGTGCATCTTCACTGCAAAAAGTGTCACACATGTGGTATCGCCAGTACTCAGGAGAAGTAGGAAATGTGTTTTGAGGTATATTTTTACATATACCCATGCTGGGTGAGAGAAAAATCTCTGTAAATTGATAACTTTGTATACATTTTTTTAAAAGTTGTCATGTACAGAGATATTTCTCACACACAGTTTGGGTATCTGTAAAAATACACCTAAAAATACATTGCCCTACTTCTCCTGAGTACGGCGATACCACATGAGTGACACTTTTTGCAGCCAAGATGCGCAAAGGGCCCTAATTCCAATGAGTACCTTTAGGCCCCACTTTCACACGGGCGAAGTTGAGCGCGGTGCACGTGAGGAGGGACGATTGCACCCGCGACTGAACCGGGACCCATTCATTTTTATGGGCTGTGCACATGAGCGGTGATTTTCACGCATCACTGGTGCGCTGCGTGAAAATCGCAGCATGTTCTATATTCTGCGTTTTTCACGCAACGCAGGCCCCATAGAAGTGAATGGGGCTAGGAAATGCAGCATCCGCAACCGCGCGGATGCGTTGCATTTTCCGCATTGTTGCTTAGCAACGGGACCCAATCTCTATTATTCTCCTCATAACATGGTTATAAGGGAAATAATAGCATTCTTAATAAAGAATGCATTAGTTGAAATCGAAGAGAGGAAGGTTAAAAGTTAATCACATTAGCCTTTATGATCGCGCAAGTCGCGATCTGTCCTCCTTCTTCTGCAGCATCTATGATCTAAAGGACCTGTGATGACGCCACATCACATGGTCCAATCACATGGTCCATCTTACCATGGTGATGGACCATGTGATGTGACGTCATCACAGGTCCTTTAGATCATAGATGCTGCAGGGAAAGAGAGGACAGATCGCGACTACGCGATCAAGTGGCTAAGGTAAGTTAACTTTTATTATTTTTAACCCCTTCCTCTTCATTTAACAATGCATTCTTTATTAACCACTTAAGCCCCCCTAGCTTAAACACCCTTAATGACCAGGCCACTTTTTACAATTCTGCACTACACTACTTTCACCGTTTATTGCTCCGTCATGCAACTTACCACCCAAATGAATTTTACCTCCTTTTCTTCTCACTAATAGAGCTTTCATTTGGTGGTATTTCATTGTTGCTGACGTTTTTACTTTTTTTGCTATTAATCAAAAATTACCGAAATTTTTGCAAAAAAATGACATTTTTCACTTTCTGTTGTAATTTTTTTTTTTTAAAACTACATTTCTATATAAATTTTTCGCAAAATTTATTGTTCTACATGTCTTTGATAAAAAAATACAATAAGTGTATATTTATTGGTTTGGGTAAAAGTTATAGCGTTACAAACTATGGTGCAAAAAAGTGAATTTCGGCATTTTGAAGCAGCTCTGACTTTCTGAGCACCTGTCATGTTTCTTCAGGTGCTAGAATGTCAGGATAGTATAAATACCCCCAAATGACACCATTTTAGAAAGAAGACACCCCAAAGTATTCATGGAGGGGCATGGTGAGTTCATGTATCATTTCATTTTTTTCACAAGTTAGCGGAAAATGACACTTTCTGAGGAAAAATAAAAATAATAAAGTTTCCATTTCTGCTAACTTCTGGCAAAAAATGAAATCTCCCACGGACTCACTATGCCCCTCAGTGAATACCTTGGGGTGTCTACTTTCCGAAATGGGGTCACTTGTGGGGTGTGTTTACTGTTCTGGCATTTTGGGCGGGCTAATTGTGAGCAGCCATATAGCTAAAGCTGGTTAGCCTTGCATTTCAGGCTGCAAAGTGTCACCATGTAGCATTACAGACTCGGAGTAGTGGGCAATGTGTTTTGGGGTGTATTTTACATATACCCATGTCAGGAGAGAAATATCTCTGTAAACTGACAACTTTGTTTAAAAAATTTAAAAAGTTGTCGATTACAGCGATATTTCTCACACAAAGTATGGGTATATATAAAAATACACCCCAAAACACATTGCCCTACTTCTCCTGAGTACGGCGATACCACATGAGTGACACTTTTTGCAGCCTGGGTGCTAAAGGCCCAAATTCCAATGAGTACCTTTAGGATTTCACAGGGCATTTTTACGCATTTGGATTCCAGACTTCTTCTCACGCTTTAGGGGCCCCTAAAATGCCAGGACAGTATAAATACCCCACATGTGACCCCATTTTAGAAAGAAGACACCCCAAGGTATTCTGTGAGGGGTATGGTGAGTTTATGTAAATTTTATTTTTGTCACAAGTTAGTGAAATATGAGACTTTGTAAAAAAAAAAAAAAAAAATATCAATTTCCGCTAACTTGTGCCAAAAAAAAAAATTTCTGTGAATCTTGCCATGCCCCTCACAGAATACCTTGGGGTGTCTTCTTTCCAAAATGGGCTCACTTGTAGGTATTTATACTGCCCTGGTATTTTAGGTTCCTAAAGCGTGAGAACTCCAAATGAGCAAAAATGCCCTGTGAAATCCTAGAGGTACTCATTGGTTTAGGGTCTTTGGCATTTGGCTGCAAAATGCATATGCAGTATCGCGATCAGGAGAAGTAGGGCAATGTGTTGGTGTATTTTTACATATACTCCATATTGGGTGTGAGAAATATCTCTGTAAATGACAACTTTTAAAAAAATGTATACAAAGTTGTCAATTTACAGAGATATTTCTCTCACCCAGTATGGGTATATGTAAAAATACACCCCAAAACACATTGCCCTACTTCTCCTGAGTACGGCGATACCACATGTGTGACACTTTTTGCAGCCAAGATGTGCAAAGGGGCCCTAAAACCAATGAGTACCTTTTAGGAGGGCATTTTTATGCATTTTTCTTCTCACGCTTTAGGTCCCCTAAATTGCCAGGGCAGTATAAATACCCCACATGTGACCCCATTTTGGAAAGAAGACACCCCAAGGTATTCCATGAGGGGCATGGCGAGTTCACAGAAGATTTTTTTTGGCACAAGTTAGCGGAAATTGATTTTTTATTGTTTTTCTCAAAAGTCTCCCTTTCTGCTAACTTTTGACAAAAGTTAAATTTTTCATGGACTCACTATGCCCCTCAGCGAATACCTTGGGGTGTCTTCTTCCAAAATGGGGTCACATGTGGGGTGTTTGTACTGTTCTGGCATTTTGGGCGGGGCTAAATTGTGAGCAGCCATGTAAAGCTAAAGGTACTCGTTGAATTTGGGCCCCTTTGCGCACTCAGGCTGCGAAGTAGTCACTCATGTGGTATCGCCGTACTCAGGAGAGTAGGCAATGTGTTTGGGGTGTATTACATATACCATGCTAGTGTGAGAAATATCGCTGTAAATTGACAACTTTGTATAAAAAATTTAAAAAGTTGTCATTTACAGAGATATTTCTCTCACCCAGCATGGGTATATGTAAAAATACACCCCAAAACACATTGCCCTACTTCTCCTGAGCACGGCGATACCACATGTGTGCCACTTTTTTGCAGCCAAGATGCGCAAAGGGCCCTAAAACCAATGAGTACCTTTAGGATTTCACAGGGCATTTTTACGCATTTGGATTCTCACGCTTTAGCACCCCTAAAATGCCAGGGCAGTATAAATACCTCACATGTGACCCCATTGTGGAAAGAAGACACCCTAAGGTATTCTGTGAGGGGCATGGCGAGTTCACAGAAAAATAAAATTTGGCACAAGTTAGCGGAAATTGATTTTTTTTTTTTACAGTCTCATATTCCACTAACTTGTGACAAAAATAAAATTTTACATGAACTCCCATACCCCTCACGGAATACCTTGGGGTGTCTTCTTTCCAAAATGGGGTCACATGTGGGGTTTTGTACTGCCCTGGCATTTGAGGGTCTCCGCAATCATTACACGTATGGCCAGCATTAGGAGTTTCTGCGATTCTCCTTATATTGAGCATACGGGTAATGAGATTTTTTCCGTTCAGCCTCTGGGCTGAAAAAAAAAAATGAACGGCACAGATTTTTTTCATTCGCATCAATCAATGTGGATGAAAAAATCTCTGCCAAAATCAGTGACTGGGGTGCGGTGGGCTGGGCGCTAGCTACCTAACAAGTAGCTAACTAACTGGCGGTGATAAGGGACCCTTATGCCCCATTCACACGTCCGAAATTCTGTTTGCGGAACGGAATTGCGGACCCATTCATTTCTATGGGGACAGACTTTGTCCCGCTCGGATCCGGAATTACGGATCCGCACTTACGGGTCTGCATTTCCGTTCAGCAAAAATATAGAACATGCTCCTTTTCTTGTCCGCAATTGCGGACAAGAAAAAGCATTTTCTATATAGTTCTGGCAATGTGCGGATCTGCAAAATGCGGAAAGCACATTGACGGTGTCCGTGTTTTGCGGATCCGCGCCGCTGATCCGTGGCACGGATCTGTGGATCCGCTGGAACCGCAAAACACATATGGACATGTGAATAGAGCCTTACAGGGGGTGATCAGTGACAGGGGGTGATCAGGGAGTCTATATGGGGTGATCAGGGGTTAACAAGGGGTTAATAGTGGTTATAAAGTGAGGGGGGGGTGGGGGTGGGGTTAGTGTAGTGTTTGGTGCAACTTTACATTGTTACCTGGTCCTCTGGTGGTCGATCCCAGTAAATGGGACCACCAGAGGACCAGGTATTAGAGTATATCAGACGCTGTTAGCAACACAGCGTCTGATATACCACTTTGATCTCATTTATTTTACATTTACAGCCTGCCAGCGATTGATCATCGCTGGCAGGCTGTAGTACAACTGCAGAGCCGCTCTGCTGTGAACGCGACGCGCGCGGCGCGCGTTCACAGCAGATCTCGGCTCTCGCGAGATGACGCACGGATGCGTCCAGGAGGAACAAACTTGCCGCCGCCTGGGCGCATCCGTGCGCTCAGGCGTCGGACAAGCGGTTAAGAATGCTATTATTTCCCCTTATAACCATGTTATAAGGGAAATAATCACATTCTCAGTAGACCCAAACCGGACTTCAGTAATGAAGTCCGGCTTCGGGTGGGTACCAAACATGGCGTTTTTCTCACGCGTGCAAAACGTGTTGCAAGCGTTTGCACCCGCGCGGGAAAAACGCACATATTCCCGCAACGCACCCGCCTCTTATCCGGGCGTCAAACATGACGCCCGTGTGAAAGAGGCCTTAGGATTTCACAGGGCATTTTTACGCATTTCGATTCCAGACTTCTTCTCACGCTTTAGAGACCCCTAAAATGCCAGGGCAGTATAAATACCCCACAAGTGACCCCGTTTTAGAAAGAAGACATATAGAACAATAATTTTTGCTAAAAATGTATATAGAAATGTAGTTTTTTTAAAAAAATAAAAAATTACAACAGAAAGTGAAAAAAGCAAAAAAAGTAAAAATGTCAGCAGCAATAAAATACCACCAAATGAAAGCTCTATTAGTGAGAAGAAAAGCAGGTAAAATTTATTTGGCTGGTAAGTTGCATGACCGAGAAATAAACCGTGAAAGTAGTGTAGTGCAGAATTGTAAAAAGTGGCCTAGTCATTAAGGGTGTTTAAGCTAGGGGGGCTGAGGTGGTTAATCAGCTCTCTCTAAGACAGCAGCACTGTTCTGTCTTAAAGTGAGCTGCAGGGAGAAAATGACCGTCCCTCCCACCTCAGGAGGGGAGGGGGCATAGCCTAACTGAATCAGAGGTGTGGCTTATCTGGACCTGGGGGCAGGGTTTTAAGGGTGACTTGAATGGCCACCCTACTTTTCCCCTGAACTGTGACCTCCATAGCACTCCGCTCCTTAACAGTGTCATCCACAGCGACCTGGCCCTTTAACGCTAACCTGCAGCAGTGAAGAGAAATGGCCGAGTTGTTATGGAAACCTCAAGAAATAAAGTACTAAGTGCTATTAGGCCCTGGCTTTACCTCTATAGCGATTATCCTGGTGACAGATTTCCTTTAAACGTCATCTAGAGCAAAGAAGAAACATGGCGGGGTTGTTATGGTTACCTGGAGTAAAATTGTGTGTGTGGAGACGAACTGCCAGGTAGCAGTAAATGACAGTTTGGATTTAAGTGAAAGGCTGGCTGGCTTGTATTGGCTACAATGCAGGCCATTTTTTGGGAATGTCTCAGGAACTGTAAGTCCTAGAGAGCTGAGACCTGGTCTAAAACCTTCCCGGATACCTGATATACCAGTGTGTAGTGTTGAGCGAACAGTTCGAGTATAGTTCGGGTTCGGGTCCGTTGTTCGGCGATTTCTTCCCGCTTTCTGAAGGGCTGCACAGCAGCCAATCAACTAGCGTTTACTTCTTGCCCTAAGAAGCCATCACAGCCATGCCTTCTAATGGCATGGCTGTGATTGGCCAAGTGCAGCATGTGACCCAGCCTCTATTTAAGCTGGAGTCACGTAGCGCCGCATGTCACACTGCTCTTTAGGCAGGGAAAAGTCAGCAAAAGCACCTAATGAAGTGATCGATCTACAGCTGTGAATGATTCAACTTCTGCTAGTTAATTGCTCACTGGTTTTTAGGCTGCACAGAGCGTTTTTCTGTCACTTTTTTTCTGGGGTGATCGGCGGCCATTTTGTGACTTATGGTGCACCAGAACAAGCTGCCACCATCAATCCATCAATACTAGTGTTTTTTTTTTTGCTATATCCTACATCAGGGGCTTGGCTGTGCTTATTGTCACCCCTAGAAACTCAGGATAGCAATTTCTATATTTTATTAAGGGGATAAATTCAATTGCCAAAATACCAATCCCCTAAATCTGGTGTTCCAGCTTTGGCTAGCCAAGTGTAATACTGTCTGCTGTCGGGCAAAGGATAGATTATTTTCTGTGGTGAAATTCAATTGCCAAAATAGCAATCCCCTGAATCTAGTGTTCCAGCTGTTGCAGGCCTAGTTTAAATCTGTCCGTAACAGGGTATATTTTTTTTCTGGGGTGAAATTTAATTGCTAAAATAGCAATACCCTGAATCTGGTGTTCCAGCTGTGACTGGACAATTTCCCTAGTGTCCGTCAAAGGATATATTATTTTCTGTGGTAAAAGTCTGTAGCAAAAATAGAAATACAGGAAATCTGGTGTCCCAGCAGTGGCTGGCCAAGTTTAATAGTGTCCGGCAAAGGATATATTTTGTTCTGGGGTGAAATTCAATTGCCAAAATAGCAATCCCCTAAATCTGGTGTCCCAGCAGTGGCTGGCAAAGTATAATAGTGTCCGGCAAAGGATATATTTTGTTCTGGGGTAAAATTCAATTGCCAAAATAGCAATACCCTAAATTTGGTGTTCCAGCTGTTGCAGGCCTAGTTTAAATCTGTCTGTAACAGGGTATATTTTTTTCTGGGGTGAAATTCAATTGCCAAAATAGCAATACCCTGAATCTGGTGTTCCAGCTGTTGCAGACCTAGTTTAAATCTGTCCGTAACAGGGTATATTTTTTTCTGGGGTGAAATTCAATTGCCAAAATAGCAATACCATAAATCAGTGGTTTCAGCTGTGGCTGGCCAAGTTTCATAGTGTCCTGCAAAGGATATATTTTGTTCTGGGGTGAAATTCAATTGCCAAAATAGCAATACCATAAATCAGTGGTTTCAGCTGTGGCTGGACAAGTTTCATAGTGTCTTGCAAAGGATATATTTTTTTCTGGGGTGAAATTCAATTGCCAAAATAGCAATACCATAAATCAGTGGTTTCAGCTGTGGCTGGCCAAGTTTCATAGTGTCCTGCAAAGGATATTTTTTTCTGGGGTGAAATTCAATTGCCAAAATAGCAATACCATAAATCAGTGGTTTCAGCTGTGGCTGGCCAAGTTTCATAGTGTCCTGCAAAGGATATATTTTGTTCTGGGGTGAAATTCAATTGCCAAAATAGCAATACCATAAATCTAGTGTTCCAGCTGTTGCAGGCCTAGTTTAAATCTGTCTGTAACAGGGTATATTTTTTTCTGGGGTGAAATTCAATGGCCAAAATAGCAATACCCTGAATCTGGTGTTCCAGCTGTTGCAGACCTAATTTAAATCTGTCCGTAACAGGGTATATTTTTTTCTGGGGTGAAATTCAATTGCCAAAATAGCAATACCATAAATCAGTGGTTTCAGCTGTGGCTGGCCAAGTTTCATAGTGTCCTGCAAAGGATATTTTTTTTCTGGGGTGAAATTCAATTGCCAAAATAGCAATACCATAAATCAGTGGTTTCAGCTGTGGCTGGCCAAGTTTCATAGTGTCCTGCAAAGGATATATTTTGTTCTGGGGTGAAATTCAATTGCCAAAATAGCAATACCATAAATCAGTGGTTTCAGCTGTGGCTGGCTAAGTTTAATAGTGTCCGGCAAAGGACATATTTTGTTCTGGGGTGAAATTTAACTGCCAAAATAGCAATACCCTGAATCTGGTGTTCCAGCTGTGACTGGACAGTTTCCTTAGTGTCTGTCAAAGGATATATTATTTTCTGGGGTGAAAGTCAGTAGCAAAAATAGAAATACAGTAAATCTGGTGTCCCAGCAGTGGCTGGCAAAGTATAATAGTGTCCGGCAAAGGATATATTTTGTTCTGGGATGAAAATCAATTGCCAAAATAGCATTACCATAAATCTGTGGTTTCAGCTGTGGCTGGCCAAGTTTAATAGTATCCGTCAAAGGGTAGATTTTGTTCTGGGGTGAAATTCACTTGCCAATATAGCAATACCCTGAATCTGGTGTTCCAGCTGTTGCAGGCCAAGTGTTAATCTGTCCGTAAGGGGTATATTACACTCAAGGTGTATATACAAGTGCTGAGAGGGTCATCCTCAATAACTTCACACGCTACCGTGCATCTCCTATTGTATTTCTGTCTGTTAAAGGGTATATTACACAAAGTGTTAAAATACAATTGCTGAAGGCATAATCCTACATATTTTTCACACGCTACTGTGCATCTCCAAGTGTAAATCTGTCCATAAAAGGATACTTTTCATCCATGGCCTAAATACTAGGCCTACAATTGATATTCCCCTAAATCAGTGGTTACTGCTGTGCCTGGATAAGTGTAATACGGTACATAAATAAATAGGCAGATAGTGTTAGGTGCCTGTAAAAAATGGCCTGAATTTGAAATCAATACATTGGGCAAAATATTTTTTTCTTATTGTGGTGCTTGGTGAACGGTAACAATGAGGAAAACATCTAGTAAGGGACCCGGACGCGGTCGTGGTGGTGTTAGTGGACCCTCTGGTGCTGGGAGAGGACGTGGCCATTCTGCCACAGCCACACGTCCTAGTGAACCAACTACCTCAGGTTCCAGTACCGCCAGAATTTACAGCGATATTTGGTGGGGCCCAATGCCGTTCTAAGGATGGTGAGGCCTGAGCAGGTACAGGCGCTAGTCAATTGGGTGGCCGACAGTGGATCCAGCACATTCACAACATTATCTCCCACCCAGTCTTCAGCAGAAAGTGCACAGGTGGCGCCTGAAAACCGAGCCAATCAGTCTGTCACATCACCCCCATGCATATCAGGGAAACTGTCTGAGCCTCAAGTTATGCAGCAGTCTCTTATGCTGTTTGAAGACTCTGCTGGCAGGGTTTCCCAAGAGAATCCACCTAGCCCTTCCCCAGTGCTGGAAGACATATAATGCACTTATGGACAACCACTGATGTTTCCTAATGATGGGGACATGGGAATACCACCTCATCGGAGTCCGCACGTCTCTGACGATGACGAAACACAGGTGCCAACTGCTGCTTCTTTCTGCAGTGTGCAGACCGAACAGGAGATCAGGGAGGAAGACTGTGTGGAAGACGATGCAGTGGACGATGAGGTCCTAGACCCCACATGGAATGAAGGTCGTGCCACTGACTTTCATAGTTCAGAGGAAGAGGCAGTGGTGAGACCGAGCCAACAGCGTAGCAAAAGAGGGAGCAGGGGGCAAAAGCAGAACAGCCGCCGCCAAGAGAGTTTGCCTGCTACTGGTCACCGCCACCAGGGACCGAGCACCCCAAAGGCAGCTTCAAGGAGTTCCCTGGCATGGCACTTCTTTAAACAATGTGCTGATGACAAGACCCGAGTGGTTTGCACACTGTGCCATCAAAGCCTTAAGCGAGGCATTAACGTTCTGAACCTTAGCACAACCTGCATGACCAGGCATCTACATGCAAAGCATGAACTGCAGTGGAGTAAACACCTTAAAAGCAAGGAACTCAATCAGGCTCCCCTGCTCCCTCTTCTGCTGCTGCCCTGGCCTCTTCCTCCGCCTCGGGAGGAATGTTGACACCTGCCGCCCCCAAACAGAGGATGTGCCACCGACATCACCACCTGCGTCACCAAGCATCTCCACCATGTCACTCGGCAGCGTTCAGCTCTCCATCTCACAAACCTTGGAGAGAAAGCATAAATTCCCACCTAGCCACCCTCGAGGCCCTGGGCCTGAATGCCAGCATTTCTAAACTACTGGCCTTTGAAATGATGTCATTCAGGCTGGTGGACACTGAACAGCTTCAAACAGCTGATGGCCATGGCTGTCCCACAGTATGTTGTTCCCAGCCGCCACTACTTCTCCAAGACAGCCGTGCCTTCCCTGCACAACCAAGTATCCGATAAAATCAAGTGTGCACTGTGCAACGCCATCTGTGGCAAGATCCACCTAACCACAGATACGTGGACCAGTAAGCACGGCCAGGAACGCTATATCCCCCTAACTGCACACTGGGTAAATGTAGTGGCGGCTGGGCCCCAGGCGAAGAGTTCCTTGGCGCACGTCCTTCCGCCGCCAAGGATCGCAGGGCATAATTCTTTGCCTCCTGTAGCCTCCTACTACTACTACTGCTGCATAAAGTGCAGGCCGTCTGTGTGCGCTTCCGGCGTTCACATCCTGCCGCTGCTCGCCTGTCTGCGCTACAGCATAACTTCGGCCTTCCCGCTCACCGCCTCATATGCGACGTGCCCACCAGGTGGAACTCCACCTTGCACATGCTGGAGAGACTGTGCGAGCAGCAGCAGGCCATAGTGGAGTTTCAGCTGCAGCACGCACGTGTCACTCGCACTACGGAACAGCACCACTTCACCACCAATGATTGGGCCTCCATGCAAGACCTGTGTGCCCTGTTGCGCTGTTTTGAGTACTCCACCAACATGGCCAGTGGCGATGACACCATTATCAGCGTTATAATACCACTTCTATGTCTCCTTGAGAAAACGCTTAGGGCGATGATGGAAGAGGAGGTGGCCCAGGAAGAGGAGGAGGAGGAGGATGAGGGGTCATTTTTAGCACTTTCAGGCTAGTCTGTTAGAAGTGGCTCAGAGGGAGGTTTTTGCAACAGCAGAGGCCAGGTACAAATGTGGCCAGCCAGGGCCCACTACTGGAGGACTAGGAGGATGAGGAGGAGGTGTAGGAGGATGAGGATGAAGCTGGTTCACAGCGGGGTGGCACCCAACACAGCTCAGGCCCATCACTGGTGCATGGCTGGGGGGATACAGAGTATGATGACGATACGCCTCCCACAGAGGACAGCTTGTCCTTACCTCTGGGGAGCCTGGCACACATGAGCGACTACATGCTGTAGTGCCTGCGCAACGACAGCAGAGTTGCCAACATTGTAATGTGTGCGGACTATTGGGTTGCCACTCTGCTGGATCCCCGGTACAAAGACAATGTGCCCACCTTACTTCCTGAACTGGAGCATTATAGGAAGATGCGCGAGTACAAGCACATGCTGGCAGACGCGCTCCTGAGAGCATCCCCAAATGTCACAGGGGAACAGGTTGAAGCCCAAGGCGAAGGCAGAGGAGGAGCAAGAGGTCGCCAATGCAGCTGTGTCACGGCCAGCTCCTCTGAGGGCAGGGTTAGCATGGCAGAAATGTGGAAGTTTTGTCTCCACGCCACAGCTAACTGCACCACCACCTGATACGGAACGTATTAGCAGGAGGCAGCATTTCACTAACATGGTTGAACAGTACGTCTGCACACCCCTCCACGTACTGACTGATGGTTCGGCCCCACTCAACTTCTGGGTCTCCAAATTGTCCACGTGGCCAGAGTTAGCATTTTATGCCTTGGAGGTGCTGGCCTGCCCGGCGGCCAGCGTTTTGTCTGAACGTGTATTCAGCATGGCAGGGGCGTCATTACTGACAAACGCAGCCGCCTGTCCACAGCCAACGTGGACAAGCTGACATTCATAAAAATGAACAAGGCATGGATCCCACAGGACCTGTCCCTCCCTTGTGCAGAATAGACATTTATAACTGCCTCCCCCTCAACCATGTATTCTTGTAATCCGGGGCACTTCTTTATTGAATCCTCACTTTTTTAACTTTACCATGATCTTGCGGTGCAACCCAAAGTTGAATGAACCTCTTCTCAATCTGGGCGCCGGGGCCTAAATAACTGACAGTTGCCTGTTACAATGGTGATTGACATGAAGCCTGAACCTCTGCCATGCGACCTCTCTCCTCTACCTGGGTGCTGGGGCCTAAATAATTGAAAGTGGCCTTCTCCAGTGGTGGGTGATATGACGCATGATTCCTTGCTGTGGGACCTCTCTCCTCTGTCTGGGTGCTGGGGCATAAATAACTGAAAGAGGCCTTCTCCAGTGGTGGGTGATATGACGCATGATTCCTTGCTGTGGGACCTCTCTCATCTGTCTGGGTGCTGGGGCCTAAATAACTGAAAGTGGCCTTCTCCAGTGGTGGGTGATATGACACTTTATTCGTTGCTGTGGGACCTCTCTCCTCTGTCTGGGTGCTGGGGCCTAAATAACTGAAAGTGGCCTTCTCCAGTGGTGGGTGATATGACGCCTTATTCCTTGCTGTGGGACCTCTCTCCTCTGTCTGGGTGCTGGGGTCTAAATAACTGAAAGTGGCCTTCTCCAGTTGAGGGTGATATGACGCATGATTCCATGCTGTGGGACCTCTCTTCTCTGTCTGGGTGCTGGGGCCTAAATAATTTAAAGTGGCCTTCTCCAGTGGTGGGTGATATGACACCCTATTCCTTGCTGTGGGATCTCTCTCCTCTGTCTGGGTGCTGGGGCCTAAATAAATGAAAGTGCCCTTCTCCAGTGTTGTGTGATATGAAGCCTTTTTCCTTGCTGTGGGACCTCTCTCCTCTGTCTGGGTGCTGGGGTCTAAATAACTGAAAGTGGCCTTCTCCAGTTGAGGGTGATATGACGCATGATTCCTTGCTGTGGGACCTCTCTTCTCTGTCTGGGTGCTGGGGCCTAAATAACTTAAAGTGGCCTTCTCCAGTGGTGGGTGATATGATGCATGATTCCTTGCTGTGGGACCTCTCTCATCTGTCTGGGTGCTGGGGCCTAAATAACTGAAAGTGGCCTTCTCCAGTGGTGGGTGATATGACGCATGATTCTCTGCTGTGGGACCTCTCTCCTCTGTCTGGGTGCTGGGGCCAAAATAACTGAAAATGTACTTCTCCAGTGGTGGGTGATATCACACATGATTCCTTGCTGTGGGACCTCTCTACTCTGTGTGGGTGCTGGGGCCTAAATAACTGAAAGTGGCCCTTTCCAGTGGTGGGTGATATGATGCATGATTCCTTGCTGTGGGACCTCTCTCCTCTGTCTGGGTGCTGGGGCCTAAATAACTGAAAGTGGCCTTCTCCAGTGGTGGGTTATATGACGCATGATTCCTTGCTGTGGGACCTCCCTCCTCTGTCTGGGTGCTGGGGCCTAAATAACTGAAAGTGGCTTTCTCCAGTGCTGCGTGATATGACACTTTATTCGTTGCTGTGGGACCTCTCTCCTCTGTCTGAGTGCTGGGGCCTAAATAACTGAAAGTGGCCTTCTCCAGTGGTGGGTGATATGACGCCTTATTCCTTGCTGTGGGACCTCTCTCCTCTGTCTGGGAGCTGGGGTCTAAATAACTGAAAGTGGCCTTCTCCAGTTGAGGGTGATATGACGCATGATTCCTTGCTGTGGGACCTCTCTCATCTGTCTGGGTGCTGGGGCCTAAATAACTGAAAGTGGCCTTCTCCAGTGGTGGGTGATATGACACTTTATTCGTTGCTGTGGGACCTCTCTCCTCTGTCTGGGTGCTGGGGCCTAAATAACTGAAAGTGGCCTTCTCCAGTGGTGGGTGATATGACGCCTTATTCCTTGCTGTGGGACCTCTCTCCTCTGTCTGGGTGCTGGGATCTAAATATCTGAAAGTGGCCTTCTCCAGTTGAGGGTGATATGACGCATGATTCCATGCTGTGGGACCTCTCTTCTCTGTCTGGGTGCTGGGGCCTAAATAATTTAAAGTGGCCTTCTCCAGTGGTGGGTGATATGACACCCTATTCCTTGCTGTGGGATCTCTCTCCTCTGTCTGGGTGCTGGGGCCTAAATAAATGAAAGTGCCCTTCTCCAGTGTTGTGTGATATGAAGCCTTTTTCCTTGCTGTGGGACCTCTCTCCTCTGTCTGGGTGCTGGGGTCTAAATAACTGAAAGTGGCCTTCTCCAGTTGAGGGTGATATGACGCATGATTCCTTGCTGTGGGACCTCTCTTCTCTGTCTGGGTGCTGGGGCCTAAATAACTTAAAGTGGCCTTCTCCAGTGGTGGGTGATATGATGCATGATTCCTTGCTGTGGGACCTCTCTCATCTGTCTGGGTGCTGGGGCCTAAATAACTGAAAGTGGCCTTCTCCAGTGGTGGGTGATATGGCGCATGATTCTCTGCTGTGGGACCTCTCTCCTCTGTCTGGGTGCTGGGGCCAAAATAACTGAAAATGTACTTCTCCAGTGGTGGGTGATATCACACATGATTCCTTGCTGTGGGACCTCTCTACTCTGTGTGGGTGCTGGGGCCTAAATAACTGAAAGTGGCCCTTTCCAGTGGTGGGTGATATGATGCATGATTCCTTGCTGTGGGACCTCTCTCCTCTGTCTGGGTGCTGGGGCCTAAATAACTGAAAGTGGCCTTCTCCAGTGGTGGGTTATATGACGCATGATTCCTTGCTGTGGGACCTCCCTCCTCTGTCTGGGTGCTGGGGCCTAAATAACTGAAAGTGGCTTTCTCCAGTGCTGCGTGATATGACACTTTATTCGTTGCTGTGGGACCTCTCTCCTCTGTCTGAGTGCTGGGGCCTAAATAACTGAAAGTGGCCTTCTCCAGTGGTGGGTGATATGACGCCTTATTCCTTGCTGTGGGACCTCTCTCCTCTGTCTGGGAGCTGGGGTCTAAATAACTGAAAGTGGCCTTCTCCAGTTGAGGGTGATATGACGCATGATTCCTTGCTGTGGGACCTCTCTTCTCTGTCTGGGTGCTGGGGTCTAAATAACTTAAAGTGGCCTTCTCCAGTGGTGGGTGATATGACGCCCTATTCCTTGCTGTGGGATCTCTCTCCTCTGTCTGGGTGCTGGGGCCTAAATAACTGAAAGTGCCCTTCTCCAGTGTTGTGTGATATGAAGCCTTTTTCCTTGCTGTGGGACCTCTCTCCTCTGTCTGGGTGCTGGGGTCTAAATAACTGAAAGTGGCCTTCTCCAGTGGTGGGTGATATGATGCATGATTCCTTGCTGTGGACCTCTCTCCTCTGTCTGGGTGCTGGGGCCTAAATAACTGAAAGTGGCCTTCTCCAGTGGTGGGTGATATGACGCATTATTCCTTGCTGTGGGACCTCTCTCTGTCTGGGTGCTGGGGCCTAAATAACTTAAAGTGGCCTTCTCCAGTGGTGGGTGATATGACGCCTTATTCCTTGCTGTGAGACCTCTCTCTCTGTCTGGGTGCTGGGGCCTAAATAACTGAAAGTGGCCTTCTCCAGTGGTGGGTGATATGACGCCTTATTCCTTGCTGTGGGACCTCTCTCCTTTGTCTGGGTGCTGGGGCCTAAATAACTGAAAGTGGCCTTCTCCAGTGGTGGGTGATATGATGCCTTATTCCTTGCTGTGGGATCTCTCTCCTCTGTCTGGGTGCTGGGGTCTAAATAACTGAAAGTGGCCTTCTCCAGTGGTGGGTGATATCAAGCCTTATTCCTTGCTGTGGGACCTCTCTCCTCTGCCTGGGTGCTGGGGTCTAAATAACTGAAAGTGGCCTTCTCCAGTGGTGGGTGATATGACGCATGATTGCTTGCTGTGGACCTCTCTCTCTGTCTGTGTGTTGGGGCCTAAATAACTGAAAGTGGCCTTCTCCAGTGGTGGGTGATATGACGCCTTATTCCTTGCTGTGGGACCTCTCTCCTCTGTCTGGGTGCTGGGGTCTAAATAACTGAAAGTGGCCTTCTCCAGTGGTGGGTGATATGACAGCCTTATTCCTTGCTGTGGGACCTCTCTCCTCTGCCTGGGTGCTGGGGTCTAAATAACTGAAAGTGGCCTTCTCCAGTGGTGGGTGATATGATGCATGATTCCTTGCTGTGGACCTCTCTCCTCTGTCTGGGTGCTGGGGCCTAAATAACTGAAAGTGGCCTTCTCCAGTGGTGGGTGATATGACGCATTATTCCTTGCTGTGGGACCTCTCCTCTGTCTGGGTGCTGGGGTCTAAATAACTGAAAGTGGCCTTCTCCAGTGGTGGGTGATATGAAGCCTTATTCCTTGCTGTGGGACCTCTCTCCTCTGCCTGGGTGCTGGGGCCTAAATAACTGAAAGTGGCCTTCTCCAGTGGTGGGTGATATGATGCATGATTCCTTGCTGTGGACCTCTCTCCTCTGTCTGGGTGCTGGGGCCTAAATAACTGAAAGTGGCCTTCTCCAGTGGTGGGTGATATGACGCATTATTCCTTGCTGTGGGACCTCTCTCTGTCTGGGTGCTGGGGCCTAAATAACTTAAAGTGGCCTTCTCCAGTGGTGGGTGATATGACGCCTTATTCCTTGCTGTGAGACCTCTCTCCTCTGTCTGGGTGCTGGGGCCTAAATAACTGAAAGTGGCCTTCTCCAGTGGTGGGTGATATGACGCCTTATTCCTTGCTGTGGGACCTCTCTCCTCTGTCTGGGTGCTGGGGCCTAAATAACTGAAAGTGGCCTTCTCCAGTGGTGGGTGATATGATGCCTTATTCCTTGCTGTGGGATCCTCTCCTCTGTCTGGGTGCTGGGGTCTAAATAACTGAAAGTGGCCTTCTCCAGTGGTGGGTGATATCAAGCCTTATTCCTTGCTGTGGGACCTCTCTCCTCTGCCTGGGTGCTGGGGTCTAAATAACTGAAAGTGGCCTTCTCCAGTGGTGGGTGATATGACGCATGATTGCTTGCTGTGGACCTCTCTCCTCTGTCTGGGTGCTGGTGCCGAAATAACTGAAAGTGGCCTTCTCCAGTGGTGGGTAATATGACGCATGATTCTCTGCAATGGGACCTCTCTCCAATTGATATTGGTTAATTTTTATTTATCTTATTTTATTTTAATTCATTCCCTATCCACATTTGTTTGCAGGGCATTTACCTACATTTTGCTGCCTTTTGCAGCCCTCTAGCCCTTACCTGGACTATTTTACAGCCTTTTTAGTGCCCAAAATTTCAGGTCCCCATTGACTTCAATGGGGTTTGGGTTCGGGATAAAGTTCAGGTCGAGTTCGGATCCTGGGCTATATCAGTCAGTCTTGGGTAGGGCTCATAGACACCTCCCACCTCCCATTGCAAGCATGGCTACATGCTGGAGGTAACAGAGGAGATGTTTGTGAGTCGTCCTAATGCTCCTGTAATTGCCCACTGGCCCCTGGTATCGCCCATATGGCGCAGGTAGGTGAGTGTTAGGGCCCTTGGGCTACTTGAGAGACCTTGACGCTGGTGCCCGAGGCTTAAGACGTGTCCTCCTAGTAGGATATGTCGAACTAACCTCTCAATTTTTAACATCAGTGTGAGGGTTTAGTGTGACGGCAGTGTGCACCTATCTCTGGTTCTGTGTTTGTTCTGAATTCTTGCCACATCCACATAAATTTCATCTTATGTAGGATGTCCATTGTGGTACTTGTAGTCCGTTGCGGGCATCATCCATTGTATGCATTTTTTGCTGGTGATTGCCATTAGCAACGGACTACAAGTGCAGGATGTGCTCCCCTATAGAAATGCACAACTGCATTTGGGTATGAGCGCATCCTGCTTTCTTATCACCACACTTTTTGATGGTTTATATATATATATATGTACGGAGGTGTATAAACTCCAATTTAAATGTGCCTGTTTTTCATCTTCAGGTCACATTTTGGTGCACCTGCTAGGCTTTGGGCTATATCAGTCAGTCTTGGGTAGGGCTCATAGACACCTCCCACCTCCCATTGCAAGCATGGCTACATGCTGGAGGTAACAGAGGAGATGTTTGTGAGTCGTCCTAATGCTCCTGTAATTGCCCACTGGCCCCTGGTATCGCCCATATGGTGCAGGTAGGTGAGTGTTAGGGCCCTTGGGCTACTTGAGAGACCTTGACGCTGGTGCCCGAGGCTTAAGACGTGTCCTCCTAGTAGGATATGTCGAACTAACCTCTCAATTTTTAACATCAGTGTGAGGGTTTAGTGTGACGGCAGTGTGCACCTATCTCTGGTTCTGTGTTTGTTCTGAATTCTTGCCACATCCACATAAATTTCATCTTATGTAGGATGTCCATTGTGGTACTTGTAGTCCGTTGCTGGCATCATCCATTGTATGCATTTTTTGCTGGTGATTGCCATTAGCAACGGACTACAAGTGCAGGATGTGCTCCCTATAGAAATGCACAACTGCATATGGGTATGAGCGCATCCTGCTTTCTTATCACCACATTTTTGATGGTTTATATATATATATATGTACGGAGGTGTATAAACTCCAATTTAAATGTGCCTGTTTTTCATCTTCAGGTCACATTTGGGTGCACCTGCTAGGCTTTGGGCTATATCAGTCAGTCTTGGGTAGGGCTCATAGACACCTCCCACCTCCCATTGCAAGCATGGCTACATGCTGGAGGTAACAGAGGAGATGTTTGTGAGTCGTCATAATGCTCCTGTAATTGCCCACTGGCCCCTGGTATCGCCCATATGGCGCAGGTAGGTGAGTGTTAGGGCCCTTGGGCTACTTGAGAGACCTTGACGCTGGTGCCCGAGGCTTAAGACGTGTCCTCCTAGTAGGATATGTCGAACTAACCTCTCAATTTTTAACATCAGTGTGAGGGTTTAGTGTGACGGCAGTGTGCACCTATCTCTGGTTCTGTGTTTGTTCCGAGTTCGGATCCTGAACCCGAACATTTTCGGGAAGTTCGGCCAAACTTCTCGAACCCGAACATTAAGGTGTTCGCTCAACTCTACCCGTGTGCCAAATTTGGTGAAGATCGGTCCAGTCGTTTGATCGCGCATAAAGAACGTCTAGACAGACAGACAGACGTCTAGACAGAAATTCATTTATATATATATAAGAGATAAGAGATATATATATATGAGACTAGCAGGGTGACGAGGCTTCGCACGGGTATATTTCCACTATTTCATTTAATGATTTTGTGAGAGGTTAAAAAATATCAACAGTGTTTCCCATAACAGTGACCTCTACAGTACCCCTCCCCCTTAACTTTGCACCTAATGAAGTGATCGATCTACAGCTGTGAATGATTCAACTTCTGCTAGTTAATTGCTCACTGTTTTTAGGCTGCACAGAGCGTTTTTCTGTCACTCTTTTCTGGGGTGATCGGCGGCCATTTTGTGACTTATGGTGCACCAGAACAAGCTGCCACCAAGTCCATCAATCCATCAATACTAGTGTTTTTTTTTTTGCTATATCCTACATCAGGGGCTTGGCTGTGCTTATTGTCACCCCTAGAAACTCAGGATAACAATTTCTATATTTTATTAAGGGGTTAAATTCAATTGCCAAAATACCAATCCCCTAAATCTGGTGTTCCAGCTTTGGCTAGCCAAGTGTAATACTGTCTGCTGTCGGGCAAAGGATAGATTATTTTCGTGTGGTGATATTCAATTGCCAAAATAGCAATCCCCTAAATCAGTGGTTTCAGCTGTAGCTGGCTAAGCTTAATAGTGTCCGGCAAAGGATATATTTTGTTCTGGGGTGAAATTCAATTGCCAAAATAGCAAGACCATAAATCAGTGGTTTCAGCTGTGGCTGGTGAAGTTTAATAGTGACCGGCAAAGGATATATTTTGTTCTGGGGTGAAATTCAATTGCCAAAATAGCAATACCCTGAATCTGGTGTTCCAGCTGTTGCAGGCCTAGTTTAAATCTGTCCGTAACAGGGTATATTTTTTTCTGGGGTGAAATTTAATTGCTAAAATAGCAATACCCTGAATCTGGTGTTCCAGCTGTGACTGGACAATTTCCCTAGTGTCCGTCAAAGGATATATTATTTTCTGGTGTAAAAGTCTGTAGCAAAAATAGAAATACAGTAAATCTGGTGTCCCAGCAGTGGCCGGCCAAGTTTAATAGTGTCCGGCAAAGGATATATTTTGTTCTGGGGTGAAATTCAATTGCCAAAATAGCAATCCCCTAAATCTGGTGTCCCAGCAGTGGCTGGCAAAGTATTATAGTGTCCGGCAAAGGATATATTTTGTTCTGGGGTAAAATTCAATTGCCAAAATAGCAATACCCTAAATCTGGTGTTCCAGCTGTTGCAGGCCTAGTTTAAATCTGTCTGTAACAGGGTATATTTTTTTCTGGGGTGAAATTCAATTGCCAAAATAGCAATACCCTTAATCTAGTGTTCCAGCTGTTGCAGACCTAGTTTAAATCTGTCCGTAACAGGGTATATTTTTTTCTGGGGTGAAATTCAATTGCCAAAATAGCAATACCATAAATCAGTGGTTTCAGCTGTGTCTGGCCAAGCTTCATAGTGTCCTGCAAAGGATATATTTTTTTTCTGGGGTGAAATTCAATTGCCAAAATAGCAATACCATAAATCACTGGTTTCAGCTGTGGCTGGCTAAGTTTAATAGTGTCCGGCAAAGGATATATTTTGTTCTGGGGTGAAATTTAACTGCCAAAATAGCAATACCCTGAATCTGGTGTTCCAGCTGTGACTGGACAGTTTCCTTAGTGTCTGTCAAAGGATATATTATTTTCTGGGGTGAAAGTCAGTAGTAAAAATAGAAATACAGTAAATCTGGTGTCCCAGCATTGGCTGGCAAAGTATAATAGTGTCCGGCAAAGGATATATTTTGTTCTGGGATGAAATTCAATTGCCAAAATAGCATTACCATAAATCAGTGGTTTCAGCTGTGGCTGGCCAAGTTTAATAGTATCCGTCAAAGGGTAGATTTTGTTCTGGGGTGAAATTCACTTGCCAATATAGCAATACCCTGAATCTGGTGTTCCAGCTGTTGCAGGCCAAGTGTTAATCTGTCCGTAAAAGGGTATATTACACTCAAGGTGTATATACAAGTGCTGAGAGGGTCATCCTCAATAACTTAACACGCTACCGTGCATCTCCTATTGTATTTCTGTCTGTTAAAGGGTATATTACACAAAGTGTTAAAATACAATTGCTGAAGGCATAATCCTACATATTTTTTCACACGCTACTGTGCATCTCCAAGTGTATATATGTCTATAAAAGGATACCTTTCACCCAGGGCCTAAATACTAGGCCTACAATTGATATTCCCCTAAATCAGTGGTTACTGCTGTGGCTGGATTAGTGTAATACGGTACATAAATAAATAGGCAGATAGTGTTAGGTGCCTGTAAAAAATGCCCTGAAATTGAAATCAATACATTGGGCAAAATATTTTTTTTCTTATTGTGGTGCTTGGTGAACTGTAACAATGAGGAAAACATCTAGTAAGTGACCCGGACGCGGACGTGGTGGTGTTAGTGGACCCTCTGGTGTTGGGAGAGGACGTGGCCATTCTGCCACAACTACACGTCCTAGTGAACCAACTACCTCAGGTTCCAGTACCGCCAGAATTTACAGCGATATTTGGTGGGGCCCAATGCCGTTCTAAGGATGGTGAGGCCTGAGCAGGTACAGGCGCTAGTCAATTGGGTGGCCGACAGTGGATCCAGCACATTCACAACATTATCTCCCACCCAGTCTTCAGCAGAAAGTGCACAGGTGGCGCTTGAAAACCGAGCCAATCAGTCTGTCACATCACCCCCATGCATATCAGGGAAACTGTCTGAGCCTCAAGTTATGCAGCAGTCTCTTATGCTGTTTGAAGACTCTGCTGGCAGGGTTTCCCAAGAGAATCCACCTAGCCCTTCCCCAGTGGTGGAAGACATATAATGCACTTATGGACAACCACTGATGTTTCCTAATGATGGGGAGATGGGAATACCACCTCATCGGAGTCCGCACATCTCTGACGATGACGAAACACAGGTGCCAACTGCTGCTTCTTTCTGCAGTGTGCAGACCGAACAGGAGATCAGGGAGGAAGACTGTGTGGAAGACGATGCAGTGGACGATGAGGTCCTAGACCCCACATGGAATGAAGGTCGTGCCACTGACTTTCATAGTTCAGAGGAAGAGGCAGTGGTGAGACCGAGCCAACAGCGTAGCAAAAGAGGGAGCAGGGGGCAAAAGCAGAACAGCCGCCGCCAAGAGAGTTTGCCTGCTACTGGTCACGGCCACCAGGGACCGAGCACCCCAAAGGCAGCTTCAAGAAGTTCCCTGGCATGGCACTTCTTTAAACAATGTGCTGATGACAAGACCCGAGTGGTTTGCACACTGTGCTGTCAGAGCCTGAAGCGAGGCATTAACGTTCTGAACCTTAGCACAACCTGCATGACCAGGCATCTACATGCAAAGTATGAACTGCAGTGAAGTAAACACCTTAAAAGCAAGAAACTCAATCAGGCTCCCCCTGCTCCCTCTTCTGCTGCTGCCCTGGCCTCTTCCTCCGCCTCGGGAGGAATGTTGGCACCTGCCGCCCCCCAAACAGAGGATGTGCCACCGACATCACCACCTGCATCACCATGCATCTCCACCATGTCACACGGCAGCGTTCAGCTCTCCATCTCACAAGCCTCGGAGAAAAGGCATAAATTCCCACCTAGCCACCCTCGAGCCCTGGGCCTGAATTCCAGCATTTCTAAACTACTGGCCTTTGAAATGATGTCATTCAGGCTGGTGGACACAGACGGCTTCAAACAGCTGATGGCCATGGCTGTCCCACAGTATGTTGTTCCCAGCCGCCACTACTTCTCCAAGACAGCCGTGCCTTCCCTGCACAACCAAGTATCCGATAAAATCAAGTGTGCACTGCGCAACGCCATCTGTGGCAAGATCCACCTAACCACAGATACGTGGACCAGTAAGCACGGCCAGGGACGCTATATCTCCCTAACTGCACACTGGGTAAATGTAGTGGCGGCTGGGCCTCAGGCGAAGAGTTCCTTGGCGCACGTCCTTCCGCCGCCAAGGATCGCAGGACATAATTATTTGCCTCCTGTAGCCTCCTCCTCCTACTACTGCTGCATAAAGTGCGGGCCGTCTGTGCGCGCTTCCGTCGTTCACATCCTGCCGCTGCTCGCCTGTCTGCGCTACAGCATAACTTCGGCCTTCCCGCTCACCGCCTCATATGCGACGTGCCCACCAGGTGGAACTCCACCTTGCACATGCTGGAGAGACTGTGCGAGCAGCAGCAGGCCATAGTGGAGTTTCAGCTGCAGCACGCACGTGTCACTCGCACTGCGGAACAGCACCACTTCACCACCAATGATTGGGCCTCCATGCAAGACCTGTGTGCCCTGTTGCGCTGTTTCGAGTACGCCACCAACATGGCCAGTGGCGATGACACCGTTATCAGCGTTACAATACCACTTCTATGTCTCCTTGAGAAAACGCTTAGGGCGATGATGGAAGAGGAGGTGGCCCAGGAAGAGGAGGAGGAGGATGAGGGGTCATTTTTAGCACTTTCAGGCTAGTCTGTTAGAAGTGGCTCAGAGGGAGTTTTTTGCAACAGCAGAGGCCAGGTACAAATGTGGCCAGCCAGAGCCCACTACTGGAGGACTAGGAGGATGAGGAGGAGGTGTAGGAGGATGAGGATGAAGCTGGTTCACAGCGAGGTGGCACCCGACACAGCTCAGGCCCATCACTGGTGCATGGCTGGGGGATACAGAGTATGATGACGATACGCCTCCCACAGAGGACAGCTTGTCCTTACCTCTGGGGAGCCTGGCACACATGAGCGACTACATGCTGCAGTGCCTGCGCAGCGACAGCAGAGTTGCCAACATTTTAATGTGTGCGGACTATTGGGTTGCCACCCTGCTGGATCCCGGTACAAAGACAATGTGCCCACCTTACTTCCTGAACTGGAGCGTGATAGGAAGATGCGCGAGTACAAGCGCATGCTGGCAGATGCGCTCCTGAGAGCATTCCCAAATGTCACAGGGGAACAGGTTGAAGCCCAAGGCGAAGGCAGAGGAGGAGCAAGAGGTCGCCAATGCAGCTGTGTCACGGCCAGCTCCTCTGAGGGCAAGGTTAGCATGGCAGAAATGTGGAAAAGTTTTGTCTCCACGCCACAGCTAACTGCACCACCACCTGATACGGAACGTATTAGCAGGAGGCAGCATTTCACTAACATGGTTGAACAGTACGTCTGCACACCCCTCACGTACTGACTGATGGTTCGGCCCCACTCAACTTCTGGGTCTCCAAATTGTCCACGTGGCCAGAGTTAGCATTTTATGCCTTGGAGGTGCTGGCCTGCCCGGCGGCCAGCGTTTTGTCTGAACGTGTATTCAGCATGGCAGGGGCGTCATTACTGACAAACGCAGCCGCCTGTCCACAGCCAACGTGGACAAGCTGACATTCATAAAAATGAACTAGGCATGGATCCCACAGGACCTGTCCCTCCCTTGTGCAGAATAGACATTTATAACTGCCTCCCCCTCAACCATGTATTCTTGTACTCCGGGGCACTTCTTTATTGAATTCTCATTTTTTTAACTTTACCATGATCTTGCGGTGCAACCCAAAGTTGAATGAACCTCTTCTCAATCTGGGCGCTGGGGCCTAAATAACTGACAGTTGACTTGTTACAATGGTGAGTGACATGAAGCCTGAACCTCTGCCAGGCGACCTCTCTCCTCTACCTGGGTGCTGGGGTCTAAATAATTGAAAGTGGCCTTCTCCAGTGGTGGGTGATATGACGCATGATTCCTTGCTGTGGGACCTCTCTCCTCTGTCTGGGTGCTGGGGCCTAAATAACTGAAAGTGGCCTTCTCCAGTGGTGGGTGATATGACGCCTGATTCCTTGCTGTGGGACCTCTCTCTCTGTCTGGGTGCTGGGGCCTAAATAACTGAAAGTGGCCTTCTCCAGTGGTGGGTGATATGACGCATGATTCCTTGCTGTGGGACCTCTCTCCTCTGTCTGGGTGCTGGGGCCTAAATAACTGAAAGTGGCCTTCTCCAGTGGTGGGTGATATGACGCATGATTCCTTGCTGGGGGACCTCTCTACTCTGTCTGGGTGCTGGGGCCTAAATAATTGAAAAGTGGCCCTTCTCAGTGGTGGGTGATATGGCCGCTATGATTCCTTGCTGTGGGACCTCCCTCCTCTGTCTGGGTGCTGGGGCCTAAATAGCTGAAAGTGGCCTTCTCCAGTGGTGGGTGATATGACGCCTTTATTCCTTGCTGTGGGATCTCTCTCCTCCTCTGTCTGGAGTGCTGGGGTCTAAATAACTGAAAGTGGCCTTCTCCAGTGGTGGGTGATATGACGCCTTATGTCCTTGCTGTGGGACCTCTCTCCTCTGTCTGGGTGCTGGGGGTCTAAATAACTCAAAGTGGCCTTCTCCAGTGGTGGGTGATATGATGCCTTATTCCTTGCTGTAGGACCTCTCTCTCCTCTGCCTGGGTGCTGGGGCCTAAATAGCTGAAAGTGGCCTTCTCCAGTGGTGGGTGATATGATGCATGATTCCTTGCTGTGGGACCTCTCTCCTCTGTCTGGGTGCTGGGGCCTAAATAACTGAAAGTGGCCTTCTCCAGTG
>JAKVIS010001923.1:0-27445 GCA_033119425.1 Bufotes viridis
AGCCAATGTACAAAGCAAAGAGATAAGAAGACCTTGAAATGCTCCAAAAATTGAGAAAGTGGCTGACATTTTTCTTATGTTCTAGCTATGTTACATAGGGTCTTGCCTCACACTATCTAGTTTTCATAGGAATCATATTTACATGGGATTTGTTAGGATCCATTTTAAAACAGATCTACCATGGCTTTGTTATGCGTGAAGCTTCCAATAAAGGGTGACCACAGCCTTCAAGGGATTGTCCAGGATTAGGAAAAAGTATCAGCTTACAGAAAATAAGCCCTGTCTGTTCATGGACTAACCCATTCACTTGAGTACGGATGAGCTGCAATACCAGAACAGTTTCAGATACATAGATATAATTAGCCAACCATCCTGCAACATCTGCTATCTGCTGCTGAGGAACACAAGCATAAGGTAAAACAGCAGGAAATTTTGGCATAAACTCTTTGCAGTTTTTTGCTTAAAAGTGGACAGGTTTAGTGGGAAGGGGATGGCCACCCCCAGACCAACAGATTTACCATGGCTGATGCCAGACATTGGTGTAAAAATCCACGTCAGCCCATATCTGGCATTGATTTGATTTTGTGGACAACCAAACGACACAAAATTTCTTAAAAAGTGTGCTTCTCTTAGAGATGGCATGTAGGTCATGTTTGACTGGCACGTAGCTACAATGGGTCATGATGCACTGCAACTTTAATTTAAAACAATGTAGACGCGCCACATCAGGTGCGTCTGCTAGGGCCGCCTGCACACTTCCTGCAGTGCCAGCCAGACTCCACTGCCTCACGGTAACATTAGAGGATAAGGAGTAGTAGTATCATAGGTGACAGCAGGGGATGGTGTGCTGGGGCAGTTAGATGGAAGGATGATGGTGAGCTAGGGGAATGGGGGAAGCATTGTGACTAAATTGGGGGTGGGTGTAGGATGGTGATACAAAATACAAATAGTACACGCAGTATAAGTATTGTATTATGTATTTTGTATTCCCTTTTACAAAATTTCAATAAAAACGTATTGTTCAAAAAAAAAAAGGATGGTGAGCCTGCATGTGATTGCAGGGGTTATGTTGGGACAATGTGGAGCAAGTTTCTGACAACTTTGGGGCTTGTTGTAAGATAGTGAGCCTGCATTTTATTGCTGGGGATTGTGGGGACAATGTGGTGCAAGCTTCTGACAACGCTGAGCAATTGTGCATTTTTTTCTTTTAAAAACTGTTTAAATATCAGTGGATTATACCCATGTTACTGAATGTGTTGCATGTTACCGCAAGATAGCTGGTAGTTACTTGTGTTGAAAGCGAATATTCGAATTGTGATTTTTTTTTTACGAATATCGGCACTTTGCAAATTCGCGAATATTTAGACTATAGTGCTATATATCTCGTAAAAAAATGAATTAGTTTTTTTGTTTTTTTCTCAATCTGAACCCAAGATACCGTTGATGATAAAGAAAATAGCGCTATAGCTCTCTATCTTCGTTAATTCTAGCAAGCCAGCCAATAGGAAAGTTATACCTCATTCAAAGCTTTATTCGCAGTACGCTAAATAATACGTAATGTAATATTCGCGTACTGCGAATGAAACTTTGAACGGGGTATAACTTTCCTATTGGTTGGCTTGCAAGAATTAACGAAGATAGAGAATATAGCGCTATATTCGTTATTAGTGTTGAGCGAACAGTTCGAGAATAGTTCGGGTTCGTACCGAATTTTGGGGTGTTCAGAGACGGACCCGAACCCGGACATTTTCAAAAGTTCGGGTTCGGGTCCGGTGTTCGCCGATTTCTTCCCGCTTCTGAAGGGCTGCACAGCAGCCAATCAGTTAGCATTTTACTTCTGCTCTAAGAGTCTCATCACAGCCATGCCTACTAATGGCATGGCTGTGATTGGCCAGTGCAGCATGTGACCCAGCCTCTATTTAAGCTGGAGTCACGTAGCGCCGCACGTCACACTGCTCTGATTAGTGTAGGGAGAGGACGCAGCTTCTATCAGGGCGAGATTAGGCAGGTTAAAGTCAGCAACAGCACCTAATGAACGGATCAATTTACAGCTGAGAATCATTGAACTTCTGCTAGTTACTTGCTCGCTGGTTTTTAGGCTGCACAGAGCGTTTTTCTGTCACTTATTTTCTGGGTTGATCGGCGGCTATTTTGTGACTTGTGGTGCGCCAGAAGAAGCTGCCACCAAGTCCATCAATCCATCAATACTAGTTTTTTTTTTTTGCTATATCTCTACATCAGGGGCTTGGCTGTGCTAATTGTCACCCCTAGAAACTCAGGAAAGAAATTTCTATATTTTATTAAGGGGTTAAATACAATTGCCCAAATACCAATCCCCTAAATCTGGTGTTCCAGCTTTGGCTAGACAAGTATAATACTGTCTGCTGTCTGGCAAAGGATAGATTATTTTCTGGGGTTAAATTCAATTGCCAAAATAGCAATACCATAAATCAGTGGTTTCAGCTGTGGCTGGCAAAATAGAATAGTGTCCGAGGTAACGCACACACGTACAGACGCACGTATTACCGATTCTTGAATAGTTGTATTATCGCGATAATAAAACTAACAGTGTAAAGTTGACTGTATTGCTCTAAGTTATATTCGCGTACGAATGTAACTTCTATTACAGCACACCAATACTAAAACTGACTAAGAGACAGCTTTAAGTTCTATTCGAACGCGATTGCAACTTTGGAACTTAAAGTGGTGTACGATTTTAAAAGTTGAGTACTAAAAGTTGGAATCGCAATGCGATTCTCATGTATATTGCTTAATCGCATTGCGACTACAACTTTGAGCTACCGATCACCATGGAACGCCTCCTCCAGTAGAATGTACTGTCGGATGTGAGAATTAAGTTGAAATCGCAATGCGATTATTATATATCTGCTTAATCGCATTGCCGTTTCAACTTAGCATTGCTAAATAATTCCATCCATATTCGTTAACTTACTGACTCAGGAGGAGGCGTTCCCAATGGTGATCGTTAGCTCAAAGTTGTAATCGCAATGCGTTTATTGCGGTATATTATCCCTCTGGGTGTCTTTACAGCCTTTTTAGTGCCCAAAAGTTCGGGTCCCCATTGACTTCTATGGGGTTCGGGTTCGGGATGAAGTTCGGGTTGAGTTCGGATCACGAACCCGGACATTTTCCGGAAGTTCGGCCGAACCTCTCGAACCCGAACATCCAGGTGTTCGCTCATCTCTATTCGTTATCTTCGCTAATTCTAGCAAGCCAATAGAAAAGTTGCCTATACACAGCTCTAAGTTAGATTCACAATGCGATAATTTTACTTTGCCTATTTTTTTAAATAAATAGAATAATTATAGTAATTATTCTATTTATTGGAAAAATGAATCCAACTTAGAGCTGTGCATAGATCAGTTTACTTGGCTTGGTAGAATTAACGAAGATAACAAATTCGAATATAGTGCAATAGTCGTTATCTTTGGTAATTCTAGATAGCAAACCAAACGGAAAGTTGCCCTATACCCCGTTCAAAGTTAAAAATCGCAATATGCGAATAATTAAATCGCATATTATTTGCGATAAATAGAATAATGACAAATATTCGATTTAGACGAATATATGATGAATATTCAATCGAATATTCTCGAAATCGAATATGGCACCTCCCACTCATCACTAGTAGTCACACCAAAAGCAATACTGCAATAATGGCATTTTTATACCCTTGTTATTAAATGTGTTGCATATTACTGCAGGATAACAAGTAGTTAAAGAAAAGACAATACTCCAATAACATCATTTTTATATCTGTGTTATTAAACGCATTGCATATTACTGCAAGATAACAGGTAGTTACAGCAAAAGTAATACTGCATTAACACCATCTTTATACCTGTGTTATTGAAAACATTTTATTTTTATGCAAAAAAACATATTGTACTACTGCAAAATATTGTGTGGTTCAGACATTTTACTTCAAAAAGTACATTCTTATACCAGTGTTAGTAAATGCATTACTGCATCATACCATGCAGTTCAGACATTTTACTGCAAACATGGCATCCTTATATCTGTATTAGTAAACACATTACTGACAGACTGTTTAGTTCAAAGACATTTCGCTACAAAAAGTGAGTTATTACCAAGTTGTCAATACCAATGATCAGTGTGTTATTAGAAAGGGGCACTTCATTTTGCCTGTCCCTTTAAAATACAGAAAAAATACTTGTAAAGTATTGTTTAATAATATGTATACCAAGCCTATGACTTTTCATTCATTGGAAACCCACTGATTGGCGCCACGTTATTATTGAGGAAAAAGAGGATGAGATTGTGAACTGGATGCGATATTACTGCTCTCAGTCACAGCAGGATGATGTGGATGACACCATGCCTAGGATCCAGGGGTCACAGCATTCCCCCTGCTTCACCTCCCTGCAACCCCAGGGAAGCCTTTTAGTTGCATCCTCTCTGTCTTCACTGTCCCCTCCTAGTGAAACAACTTCTGTTTACTTAAGAAGAGGCTAAAAAATGATGCTATGGAAGATAGTCAAGATAGTCTCCCTGTTGATAACTTACTGTATGTCAGTCAGTGAATGTTTGAGCTGCGTTGAAAAGGAAGTTCAGGCAGACATGGAGGAGCCCATGCATAGCTGTGTTGGTGGTAGGCAGTAGTGGTACTTGTAGCCATGATAGCACTGGTACACAAGGCAAACACAGAGTGGGGAATTGGGAGAGGGGTCAAAGAGCCCACAATGATATAGCTCTAAGGCCTCATGCACACGACCGTTGCCTGCCTCCGCGTCCGCCCCTCCTTGAAATTTCGCGTCCGTCAAAAAAAACGGATGACGGACCGTTTTTTTTGACGGATCCGATTTTTATGGCAGATCATTGTAAAATGCCTATCCTTGTCCGCGACCGTGAAAAAAATAGGACATGCACTATTTTTTTGACGGAACGAAAACACGGATCACGGAAGCGGAAGGAAAACGGTTGACCATCCGCATTTTTTGACGGACCCATTGAAATGAATGGGGAAGCATCCTATCCGTGAAAAAAAACGGAACGGACGCGGAAACAAACAACGGTCGTGTGCATGAGGCCTAAGGATGATGATGATTGTGTGTTGGACAAGACCTGGGAGCTGGATCAGGAGTAGGGTGGTAGCCAGGACGGCAGCAATAAAGAGCAGAGGCAACATATGGCCAGAAACTCTCAATAAACTGTCAGGGCCAGATCTGCTTCTATAATGGTCAGCTTGGGAACTGGTGATATCACAGATACTGTGGGCTTAGGTTCAAATTCATGCCAGACCTAAGCTAAGCTCCGCTAGCTGAGTGTGGAGTGTGAGAGTATCTCCCGTCTGGCAGTTGTTCTCCACAGTGCCAGAAGACAAAATCATTGTTGTTTGCAAGATCTGCAGGATTTAAATAAAGCCGTGGCTGTTGAAACACAAACATAGGCACCACATCACCAGTTACTGTGGAAAATTAGAAGAGTCTGCCAGCTGGTGCAACAAAATTGTTCTCCTTCTCATGGTATGCCTTGTACTGCACATGATAGAGAATGTGGGTCACTTCTTGCAACTTTTGCTGTATGACAAGGTGCATGCCATCATGGACACATGGACAAGCTGTTACAGGCAGGGACAGTACATGCCTTTCACAGTGAGACAGCACCGCAGTAGGAAAGGCCAGGTCCCATCTACATCTCCACACTTGTGTTGGTCTGGTTCTTACGCCATACTAATCATATTTGTAAAGAGAAGAGTTGCTATGTTGAGCAGATAAGCCTGGGTGAGAGTAGCTACACAGCCAATCGCTTGGTAAAGTGCATCGAGCTGCAAACAGCCCACTGGCTGTCTCCCCATTAACTCCAACTGGGCAAGGGGTCAGCAACAATGGCAGGAACTTCATGGCCTTGCTGCATATAGGTGAAACAACACATGCTTCTTGCATGGTTCACATGATACATTTAGTAGTGCAAAAGTTTACTAGCAGGAGAATGTCCAGGAGAATGTCCTTATATTTCAGCCATTCTTATGTGGCAAGCAACACCCTCCTAAATTTAAAGCAACAGAACGGTCTGCTATTTTACTGCTTTTTACATTTCAACTTACTGGAATTCTACCTAGCATATGCAAGAGTATCTTTACAAGCAGCGTAACGCAGTGAACATTTTCGTCATGCACTAGACTAGTGATGGGCAACGTGCGGCTCTCTAGCTGTTGCTAAACTAGAACTCCCACCATGCCCTGCAGTAGGCTGATAGCTATAGACAGGCTTTGCATGCTGGGAGTTGTAGTTCTGCAACAGCTGGAGAGCCGCACGTTGCCCATCACTGCACTAGACCATATGTTGTTTCGAGGCTAGGCCACTGCAGCTCATTAGAGATGTGTGTTGTTGAGTTCTCAGACTCTTAAAAGAGGTTTGTCAGTAGGGACATCTGTGGCATCAACAATGTCATCCCCCTGACATCTATCATAGAGCAAACGCTCACACTAATGCAACAATGGACAGCTGAAGAAGAACAGCTTACGCATCTTGCTGGTCACCTTGTAGCTTTTGGGACCTACATAGAGAAAGTCTCATGGAGGAGGAAGTAGTAGATGAGCTGACACTGGAGCAGGAGGAGAAACAGCAAGAGGAAGAGTAGGAGTCACTTATGCAGGAGGACAAGGCTGATGATGATGACAACAATATCGACCATGATAAACAATCATCTCAGTGGGGGAGCAGAGCTTGGTGGGAATGCCAAGCTGTATGCTTTCTTGCTTGTTTACATAATGACAGGCGTATCCTTACCATCAAGAAATCTGATTCTGAAATCTGTTTTTAGACTCTCGCCATCAAAGCAAAATGAGGGAATGTTTCCTATTGCTGAATGGGGGGACAAATTGCTTTATTACCCTGAAAAACTGTGTACTCAGCTTGCAGTAGCTCTCGGCAAGCAGACACTTGTCTCTCATGTGTCTGGCTGGGAGGTCCCTCTCTGTCTCCTATCAAGTCACCCACCTACTGTTGTCTCCGCTACCACAAGCAGCAGAAGCCACAAAATCAGCAGCCAGTTCAGTATCATCAACATGATGGAGAATTTTTCCATGTCTGTGCCAGGCTGACAAATATCAGATATCAGATACAAATATAGTTGTCCTGGCTGGACACCTAGGCTCAGTTCTACCTATACTATGGCTTTTCTCCAGAGCATACTATATTTCCTGAGCCCATGGACTTCTATGCAGCCACATTGGAACTGGACCAGTATGCTATCTTGTCATGGAGTAGGGGGAGGGGAGGAAGACCAGAAAGACAACAGAAGGAAAATAACCAGAAACTAGGCCTCATGGCTAGGGAAAGGAAAACGGTAACCACCTAGGAAACCCTAAACCTAGCCCTGACTCCTGTCAATATGAATAGACCCTGAAGGTGGGAATATTCATACACTAGAAACCTAGGCTCTAGTAACCCTGAATAACCCTAGGAGTAGGACAGGGTGTGAAACTACTGGTTCCTTTCCAGATGAACGAACCAGCATCTCCATGAGGCCTAAAAAGCAACGAGCAAATAGGAACAACAAAATACAAAGAGAAGTACACTCATCTTCAATAGAAAATGGATGAGCAGGAACTCAGATGAGTAGCACACACCAGCTCTTCCAACTCCAGGCAGATAATATCAACTGCATGGTAAGAAGTGTGAGTCCAGACTAAATAGAGGAGCAGTAATGACCACAAGCTACACCTGAAACAAGAGGTGTGGTCATTACCAACAACAACACTGCAAAGTTAAAACTGAGAGGCTGTCAGAAAACCTCACGTGAAGCCAGTCTCTCAGATCTTCTAACCTCTGTCACGGGAGGGATCGTGACACTTGTTTCCTGGACTTGAACAGTATGCTCTCTCTGTACTGTCTTGTCCAGCCTCCAGTGTCATCTCTGAGAGTGTTTTCAGCACAGCAAGTGACATCATACTCTAATGAACAAACTTATTCTCCACCTGTGTACACAACTTTCTTTTTGTCAAAATGAACACATCATGGGTCTGTGTGGATTTTTACACACCTCCGAATGAGGTTGATGCATAGATCTGCCATTGCTGACAGCGCCTCATCTATGCCACTGCCTCTCTCTGTCTGCCTACCAACATGTTACACACTGTATGGCTGCTGCTGCCGCCATCATGCCACTGCTGCTGTCTGCCTGCCTACTATTATGTTCCTGCCACCACGACAGCTGCTGCTCTGTGCTGCTAATCCTCTTACTGTCACTTCCATTACCCTTACTGCCTCATTTACCACTACACAGCTGCCACTACTACTACCCCAACACAGCCGCACACACATCTAATGCTTTGTCGGTTTCATGTTGTGCTGCTACTGCTAGCTTTAGTATTGATATTGAGTATTGATATATTGTTACCCCTACACACCTTACCCTTTCTACATCCACACAGTACTGCTGATGCTCCCAAACAAAAGTGAGAATTTTTCCAAGCTTGTTCAACTTCAGAACAAGCCACTCATTCTTATGACAATAAACAATTGTGTATGTATAAAGATGAGTCGACATTATGCCCCATGAAGGCTTAATTTTTGGACACTTGGTCCCAAACATGTCACGTTTTTTTCCCCCTAATAACAATGTGTGATTTTAAACATAATCTGCCTCTAATAAGGGCTAATAAGGGACAATTTTCGGAAGGTTTTTAATATGAAAAAGCAGAACACATGTGATAGCAGAGTGTGTTTTTGAACATGTTGTTTGTTAACAATGTCAACCGTGTATTTAGTTCAGTGTCACTCTGACATTTTTTGTTCTTGCTGCCATTGCATTCAAAAGCTTAAAAGGAGAGTAGGAGAGTAAGACTTTGAAAAATCTAGATAACCTCAAGAAAGTCATATACTAATTTTTCGGCCAATTAAAGTATATTTGATTTGTGTTGAATCCATTTGGACACAAAACATATGTTCTGAAAAACACAAAATGAATTTCAAGAACTTTGCTAATCTCTAAATCATGTCCACTGGCCATAACTGATTCAGAAACTGGCTCTCTCAGTATCTTCTGTTTATATTTAACATACTGTTATTACTCACATCAGTCCCATTACCCATTAGGGCTCATCATATCCATCTCACACACATATATACAGCATTTAAAGGGAATTTTTCATCAGAAAATGACCTTATGTTTAAATCACTTTTTTATGTTTAAACTATTTTTAAACAAATTTTGATGTTAATTTTCCATGTCACTTTTTATATTTAAACTAAAAACAAAAATCCTGCAGTTTTTGCACTGGCCACTTTGTCTAATAATTGGCACCACTTCTTGGTTTGTACAGATTACTTTACTGCACTTAACTCATTCTAATCCTGCCTGTAATGATACCACCTCTGCGTGCAGACAGGATCCGCCATTCACAATGGGTGATTGTCAAAGTTTAGCTATTTTTTCCTCGTATACCTCTGCACAGGTCAAAGAGCATGCCTAGAAAATTCTCCCATAGAAGTCAATGTGGTCCCCTCCTGACTAGAGATGAGCGAATCGAAGTTGACAAAGTGGAATTCGATCCGAATTTCAGGAAAAATTCGATTTGCACCGAATACGAATTTCCTCATGCTTTGTGGTAACGAATCGCATTTTTTCCTAAAATGGCTGCTGCATGTGTTAGGAAATGGAGCAAAGAACTCTGGGAACGAGGGATCCCCCATAATGCCATGCATGCAGCCAATCAGCAGCCAGCCGCTGTTATGTCACAGCCCTATGAATACCCTCAGCCATCTTGGATTCAGACATTTTTCAATGTACTTAGTGTAGGGAGAGATGTCAGCAGGCGCTAGGGATAGTGCTAGGAAAGACTTTATTGTGCTAAAAAAAAATTACAAATTCAGCAGGGAAGGATTAGTCAAGTTGTAAGGAAAGTACAGGAAGGAATGATCTACACTATAAAAGGAGAACAGGGTGCAATAGGAGAGTGTACAGCCTGGGTACCAAAAGTAATTCTTTTACACCTTGCTGCACTAATCGGGGATCCAAATTGCCATTATACTGCTGATTTTTGGTTGTTTGCACAATATGATACATCACTAATTCCAACAAACCTCGCTTGTGATTGGGGAGCAAGTTCTGTGTGATACAGCCATTTACGGGGTGTATTAATAAGAAAAATACGTATGTCCTATTAGCCGTTCTGCGTTGATTTTACATTGTTTTACTTTTTGGGGGGGGGGGTGTATTAATAGAAAAAAAAGGAAAAAATATAGGTCATAATTGCTGTTCAGCGGTGAAGTTACATTGTACTACAGCCATTTATGGGGTGTATTAATAGGATAGATACGTATGTCCTATTAGCTGTCCTGCATTGATTTTACATTCTTTTTCATTCTTTTTTTTCCTTTTTTTGCAGGGGAGGGGGTGTATTAATAATAGGAATAATAGGAAAAAAAGAAAAATATATATATATTTATACACACCGTATTTTTCGCCCTATAAGACGCACCTAGGTTTTAGAGGGGGATAATAAGATAAAAATGTTTTCCATTACACCTCAGGTCAGACCAGCAATCAGATCCCCAATGTTAATCAGACCTCAGATCAGACCCCCAATGCCTCAGATCAACCCCCCAACCCTCAGCCATCTATCAGCCCCCCATGTCAGCCATTAGCCCCCATGTCAGCAACCAGCCCCTAGCCATCAGTGAAAAAAAAAAAAAAATAACAAACTTAACTCTCCTGCTCCTGGCGCTGCTGCTCCTCACCACCAGCGCTCTCTCTCTGCTTCCTGGTCCTCGGCTGTCAGCTGTGAAGGATGCGCACAGTGTGAGGTCACATGCTGCACAGCAGACAGCCGAGCCGAGGACCAGGAAGCGGTAAGTACAGATCCTTCGCAGCTTCCCGATCCTCCGGTACTAATGAAGCGATTCCAAAATGGAAGCGCATCATTAGTATTCACCCCATGAGATGCAGGGGCGTTTTTTTCCCCCACTTTGGGAGGAAAAAAAGTGCGTCTTATGGGGCAAAAGATACGGTATATTTATATAGTATATCTATATATACAGTATATATATAGATATATCTATATATATGTCATAAGTGCCGTTCGGCGTTGAAGTTACATTGTACTACAGCCATATACGTGGTGTATTAAAAGGAAATATACGTATGTCCCATTAGCCCTTCTGTGGTGAATTGTGATTGTTATATTTCTTTTTTGGGGGTGTAGTAATAGGAAGAAGAATACATCTTAATTGCCATTTGGCAGTGAATTGTGACTGTTATTTTTTTTAGGGGGAAGGAGTTTATTGATCAGAGAAAAAGATATATGTCTTAATTGCCGTTTAGTGGTGAAGTTACATTGTACTACAGCGATTTACATGGTGTATTAAAACGACATATACGTGCGTCCCATTAGCCATCTGCGGTGAATTGTGATTGTTATATTTCTTTTTTTTTATATTTCTTTTTTTTTGACGGATCTGAGGAAGGGAAAAATAATCAATGACTTCAACTCAAACTTACTGCTGACACCCTCTCCACTCAGTCAGGGGGGCTCTACTTTTATAAGCGTTTTTTAGAACAGGTTCTGTAGACACCTACAGTTGTGTTCAAAATTATTCAACCCCCACTGAAATTGAGTGTTTTGGCCAGTTTGACATTGATTTTGATCATTTCAGTCATCTTGTTTACAATTAAATCAAAGAGGCCCTTGTAAGTCAGACAAATATAACATAACATTTATAATGAAATAACCACAAATGTCTTTTCTGTGCTCACATCATTATCAGTTTTATTCAACCCCCAAGTGACATTCAATCTTAGTACTTAGTACCACATCCTTTTCCAGTTATAACAGTTTTTAAACGTGAAGCATAGCTTGACACAAGTGTCTTGCAGCGATCTACGGGGATCTTCGCCCATTCTTCATGGGCAAAAGCCTCCAGTTCAGTCACATTCTTAGGCTTGCGCGCTGCAACTGCTTTCTTTAAGTTCCACCAGAGGTTCTCAATCGGATTTAAGTCTGGTGACTGCGATGGCCACTTCAAAATGTTCCAGCCTTTAATCTGCAACCATGCTCTAGTGGACTTGGAGGTATGCTTGGGATCATTGTCCTGTTGAAAGGTCCAATGTCTCCCAAGCCTCAGGTTTGTGACGGACTGCATCACATTTTCATCCAATATCTCCTGGTACTGAAGAGAATTCATGGTACCTTGCACAAGCTGAAGCTTCCCTGTACCTGTAGAAGCAAAACAGCCCCAAAGCATGATTGACCCCCCGCCATGCTTCACAGTAGGCAAGGTGTTCTTTTCTTCATAGGCCTTGTTCTTCCTCCTCCAAACATAGCGTTGATCCATGGGCCCAAAAAAGTTCTAATTTTGTTTCATCAGTCCACAGAACACTATCCCAAAACTTTTGTGGTTTGTCCACATGACTTTTGGCAAACTGCAGTCGACTCTTCTTATTCTTTGGAGACAGCAAGGGGGTGCGCCTGGGAGTTTTGGCATGGAGGCCTTCATTACGCAGTGTGCACCCTATTGTCTGAGCTGAAACTTCCCGCATCTGACAAATATTTTTTCAGTTCCTCAGCAGTCACACGGGGACTTTTCTCCACTTTGCGCTTCAGGTAGCGCACAGCAGTCGAAGTCAGCATCTTCTTTCTGCCACGACCAGGTAGCGTTTCAACAGTGCCCTTTGCCTTGAATTTGTGAATGATGCTTCCTATGGTGTCCCTTGGTATGTTTAACATCTTTGCAATCTTCTTATAGCCTTTGCCCTTCCTGTGAAGAAAAATCACCTCTTCTCTTGTCTTCCTGGACCATTCTCTTGACTTCACCATGTTTGTAAACACACCAGTAAATGTCTAGAAGGAGCTGAGTATCACAGTCATTTTAAATCTGCCTAATTGGGGCTTATTCTGCTTGATTGCTGCTCCTTGACTTCCAGAGGTGTTTTCAATACCTGATTGAAAACACTTGAATGAACCTCTGTTCTTAAGAGTGGTCGTCTTTAAGGGGTTGAAAAATTGTGTCAATGAAGAAATCACAAAAAAAAAACATTTAATACTGTATTACAAAAACAATTGATGTAATTTTAGTTGCATTTGGTTCTTTAAAAAGTCCTTGTAAGATTTCATTCTGAACACAATTACAAATGTACACTAAATTCCCTAAAACCCTTTACAGCATTGGGGGTTGAATAATTTTGAACACAACTGTATGTGGAATCAGCTGACAACAGTGTAAAAGGAGTGTGCTCTTTAACGCTATAGTAGGATCTTGAGTTCACACTTGAGTTATTTGGTCAATTTTGGCCCCGTAATTGACAAAATGAGGAAGTGTGCAGTGATTCTAAGAGCGACGCCTGTCATCTGCATGTCATACTGACTCGCAGTATTATTTCCCTACCACAGCAGACTCCCTATGCGTGTTACTGCAAGACACAGTGCTCTAGACCCCTATAAAGGCTTTCTGCAGCCCGGAAATAGCCATTTTTAACACGATTTGCCACAAATAAGTTCGGATCAAATTGAAACTTTTCGGAAAATCGAATTTATGAAAAAAATCGCTCATTTCTACTCCTGACCATTGTGTTTATGTGCCATGCCAGTTTTTTTAATGCTTTGTAAATGCTGGTAAGAACAGCTCAGACAAGATAGCCACCCCCATAATAATGTTCAGGAAATAGAATTAAAAAAATCTGCAATCAGAAAATAAATGACACATTTCCTTCAAAACATGGAAGAAAACCAAAGTATCTACAAGCATGAGTGCACCTGGAATCAAACTAATGACTTCAATTTTAAAAAGTAGTTCGGCCACTGCCAACAACTGGGCCACATGCTTCCCCATTTTACAGTAAAATATTGCTGATTTTTTGCAAATACAGAGGGGATGACAGATATGCATTTAACCAGCCTGTGATGTTCTTTCATAGCTAATGAGGCTCTCACAATACTTGAAAATATCAAATGTCATTAATGGAAAATATACCGCTGCTTCGGAGTGCGTGCAAACGTCTTTTCTTCTACGGGAACTGCCGTTTTAATCTGCAATTATAATATTTCCTGTAAAAGTAGATAAATGGTCACTGGGGTGTTTTATATTTACAGGGTATTTCAGTCAAACATGCACCACACAATGTGGAAATTACTCACATAAACACCCCACCCTTTTGGCAAAATCTGTGGAATGAAATGAAATCAACAATGTAATTGTTCACGCTTAAAGGGGCTGTTTCACTTTAGAAAATGCCATTTATTATGTAAAGAATGTTAAAAGAAGCCATTTACTAATGTGTTGTAATTGTCCATTTTGCTTCCTTTGCTGGCTGGATTCATTTTTCCATCACTTTATACACTGCTCATTTCGATGGTTACAACCACCCTGTAATCCATCAGTGGTGGCCGTGCTTGCACACCATAGGAAAAAGCACCGGCCTATGTGTGCTCCCATGGTCCCAGCCACCAGAGAGGCCGCCACTTTTTCCTCTAGTGTGCAAGCACGACCACCACTGATGGATTACAGGGTGGTCGTACCCATGGAAATCCAGCGCCTGCACGGCCGCTCTGTATTCGACGCAGGCGCGGTGAGCAGAGGACGCTGGTGCCTGCTGTCCTCTGTTCGCCGCGCCTGCGCCGAATACAGAGCGGCCGTGCAGGCGCTGGATTTCACAAGGAGACAGTGCCGGAGGATCGCTGCCCGGCACTGTCACTCAAAGTAAGAAGGGGCGTGCCAGCAGGTTGACGCACAGAGCATCTAGGAGCAGGGCAACGCCCCCCCTGCTCCTAGAGGCTAGTTTACATATTATAAAATTATGTTTTTTGGCCCGAATATAACTCGGATTTTTGTAAAAAAGACATTATCAAGCTGCTCTGACATTAGCACATAGCTAATGTCAGACAGCTTATAATGTCAAAAAGTGATGACAGAAACCCTTTAAGCTTAAAAAATATACTATTAAGGCACTGTTTGGTCAGTGCTTGATGAGTGATTTTCATCAGTGATTGTGAGTATGGTTGAGCGAACCCGAACTGTAAAGTTCGGGTTCGTACCGAACTTTAGGGTTTTTGGTACCCGGACCTGAACCCGGACATTTCTGTGAAAGTTCAGGTTCGAGTTCGGTGTTCGGCGATTTCTTGGCGGTTTTTGAAAGGCTGCAGGGCAGCCAATCAAGCGTTTTACTAGTCTGCCCTTAGATGCCATCACAGCCATGCCTACTAATGGCATGGCTGTGATTGGCCAAGAGCAGCATGTGACTCAGCCTGTATATAGGCTGGAGTCACGTAGCGCCGCACGTCACTCTGCTCTTCTCAGTGTAGGGATAGGATGCTGCTGCTGTGAGGGAAAGATTAGGGAAGATCTCCATTGAACTTGGTGGTGTTCAATCTGCAAATTACAGAGATTATTGAGGGTGCTATGCTACATTTTTGTACCCAGCCCTGAGCCCAGTGACACTGAAAAACAAGTTTTATTCCATCTGCTAGTTTGGTGGGCTTCGGCGGCCGTTTTTGCAAGTGCAGTGCTCTTGCAACTGCACGTGAACTGCATGTGTGCCAGGGACATTACTTCATTCTGTTCTGGTAGCACAGTGGAGGAAAAATTCTCTTTTTTGGCTGTTCAAGTACCCCTGTGGCCTGCTGTGCATACCTGGCAGTAAAAATTATTCAATTACATTAGTTTGTCATATTTTTTTGTGACCTAAAGCGATTTTTTATCTGTCTGCAACAGGCACTGCATATCTGACAGTCCAATAAAACCGCTAAATACTGCAGTTACCTTGCTGATATTAAAAAAAAACACCCTTTTTTTGCACGATCGTAAATTTACGGACTATGCTGCATTTCTGACAGTCCAATTAAAATGTTACATACTGCAGTTACATTGCTGCTATTAAAAAAACACACTTTTTGTGTTAGATAGGTGACAGGGACGTAAATTTAAAAAATCGTCTGTTCCATTGGTTGGTGACATTTTGCCAGTTTTGCCGTATAAAAACCCCTGCTCTGCATAGGTGACAGGGAGGTAAATTTGTATAAATCGTCTGTTACCTTGGTGGGTGACATTTTGCCAGTTTTACCATATACAAAACCCTGCTCTGCATAAGTGATAGGCAGGAAATTTCTAAAAATCATCTGTTACATTGGTGGGTGACATTTTGCCAGTTTTGCCGTATACTAGTGTTGATCACGAATATTCAAATTGTGAATTTTAATCGTGAATATTGGCACTTCGAGAATTCGCGAATATTTAGAATATATCAAAAAATATTCGTAATCGCGAATATTCAATTTTTTTTAAATACTAGTCTATGCGAATTTTTTTGCGAACTTTATGCAAATTTTTTTACATTGTTACATTGTTGCCTAACATAAAGCATTTTTGGGCTGTGAAGCCAAAGGTAGTCGCCAACAACAATGTGCTTTGTTTTTTGTTTTTTTAAATAAATTAGGGTAGACCCCAGAACATTGGGAAATATAAAAAAGAAAACAAAGAGTAAGTGCGCTGTAGCATAACAATGGTTGGGTGAGGCCGGTATACATGTCTATTCTGCATAAGGTACAAACAAGTCCAAGTTGGCTGTGGACAGGCGGCTGCGCTTGTCTGTGATAACGCCCCCAACCGTGCTAAATACACGTTCAGACAACACAGTGGCTGCAGGGCAGGCCTGCACCTCCAAGGCGTAAAGGTGAAGCTGAGGCAATGTCCCCAATTTGGAGACCCGTTCAAGTACCCAGAAGTTGAATGCGGCAGACCCAGTGGCGTAGCTAGAAATTACTGGGCCCAACAGCAAATTTTTTAATGGGGCCGCCCTCCCCCAGTAATTATTTTGCAACCCCTTCCTTTCATGCTGCCCCCATTCCTGGGGCTACTAAAGATCGCTCTCTCAAACCAGGCAGCTGTTCCATCCGTTTTCAACACTGTTTATACTGCCACTGTATATAATTTCAATGTATAATACTGTTGAGGGGGCCCTGACAAAGTCTTTTAGTCCTCCTCCTCCTGGATGTGCCCCTTCTGGGTCAGGGCCCCAAAACAGCCGCTTTCCTTGCTTCCCTTGTAGCTACGACCCTGGGCAGACCCATCAGTCAGTACGTGTAGGCATGTGCACAGATACTATTCCTCCATTTTGCTGAAATGCTGTCTCTTGCTAAGACGTTCCATATCTGCTGGTGGTGCTGGTTGTTGTGGGGTGGTGACAAAGCTTTTCCACATTTCGGCCATGCTAACCCTGCCTTCTGAGGTGCAGGCGGTGACCCAGCTGCGATGGTGACTTCTCCGAGCCACTTGTATATGACTTGCCTTATAAGTTAAGGGTAAGGCATGTATATAGTTTTGTTTGTTTATTTCGTTTATCTGACTTATAGTTATTTAAATATGATTTATAATAAAAAGTCCTGATAACCGTGGAAATGTTACCCAACAATCTAACCAACAAATTTAATAAAATGATTTGCCTGCCACATTTGCAGCTAAGGCCACAGGGGTCCTTGAGCACCAATAAAAGTGAATTTGTCCCACCAGAATCTAAGAGCTGGATTAACTGAATTGATTTTCACTGTCTACACCACCAAATTCAGCACATGCGCCAGGCAAGGGATGTGTGTCAAACTGGCTAGGTCCAGAGCTGCTACGAGATTTCACCCATTATCGCATACCACCTGGCTGGGCTTGAGGCTCAGTGACACCAACCACTCATCGGTCTGTTGTTCCATGCCTGTCCACAGCTCCTGCGTGGTGTGGGGTTTGACCCCCAAACAGATGAGTTTCAGAACAGCCTGCTGTCGTTTCCCCCGGCAGTGCTGATGTAGGTGGTGAAGGTGTTATGCTTTGGAGATGAGAAGGGTGGTGGAGGAGGAGGAAGCAGAGTAGGAGGAGGAGGCAACAGGAGGCAAATAGAAATGCCCTGCAATCCTCGAGGGCGGAAGGACATGCGCCAAACTGCTATCCGCCTCTGGCCCAGCCGCCACTACATTTACCCAGTGTGCTGTTAGGGAGACATAACTTCCCTGCCCGTGCTTACCGGTCCATGTATTGGTTGTTATGTGGACCTTGCCACAGATGGCGTTGCACAGTGCACACATGATTTTGTCTGCCACTTTACAAATCACTAGTCAGACCACTCATGGAGTACTGTGTACAGTTCTGGGCTCCTGTGAACAAGGCAGACATAGCAGAGCTGGAGAGGGTTCAGAGGAGGGCAACTAAAGTAATAACTGGAATGGGGCAACTACAGTACCCTGAAAGATTATCAAAATTAGGGTTATTCACTTTAGAAAAAAGACAACTGAGAGGAGATCTAATAACTATGTATAAATATATCAGGGGTCAGTAGAGAGATCTGTCCCATCATCTATTTATCCCCAGGACTGTGACTGTGACAAGGGGACATCCTCTGCGTCTGGAGGAAAGAAGGTTTGTACACAAACATAGAAGAGGATTCTTTACGGTAAGAGCAGTGAGACAATGGAACTCTCTGCCTGAGGAGGTGGTGATGGTGAGTACAATAAAGGAATTCAAGAGGGGCCTGGATGTATTTCTGGAGTGTAATAATATTACAAGCTATAGCTACTAGAGAGGGGTCGTTGATCCAGGGAGTTATTCTGATTGCCTGATTGGAGTCGGGAAGGAATTTTTTACTCCCCTTAAGTAGGGAAAATTGGCTAGTTTTTATTTTTATTTTTTGCCTTCTTCTGGATCAACTAGCAGGATGCCAGGCCGAACTGGATGGACAGATGTCTTTTTTCGGCCTTATGTACTATGTTACTATGTTACTTGGTTGGGCAGGAAAGGGATGGCTCGCCTGGAAAAGTAGTGGCGGCTGGGAACCACCAGACAAAATGACAGCATTTCAAAGGACCAGAAATTTTGAAATCCTGGCATTCAAGGCCAGGGATCGCGGGTGGGTAGCGGGGAACTTCCTCTTTTTACTTCTCTTTCTCTCCAGTATTTTGGAGATGGAGAGCAGAAAGCTTCCATGGTATAGTGTGGAGATGCTTGGTGACGGTGAAAGATGTGGTGGCGTTGCTGCCACATCCTCTGCTTGCAGGGTGACAGGTGCCACTGTCAATCACTTGCAATGATAGATTATAATTGGGGCGTCTGTGTCAGTCACCCCGGGACCTGCATCGCTGGGGGGCCCAGCGCCGACCCAAACGCCCACATACTGCGGCGGAGCACGGGAGCATATAGTTCCCTGCCCCACCGCCTATCACCGCCTTAGGCTTCAGGCCTAGCAGGTGTCATCTTGCACCTGTATTGTGGCGCGCGCGCACACTCTGATGTACGCGCGCCTGCCACACCATTCAACATACAGGTAAGTATTAGCTTTTTTTTGGGGGCTAACTTGGGGGGAGAGGAGATATTAAGAGAGACTGGGGCATGTTTCCATGAGGGCAAATTAATTAATGGATGGCAGTTGTGGGGGCAAATTAATGGATGACAGTGTGGGGACAAATTAATTAATGGATGACAGTGTGGGGGCAAATTAATTAATGGATGGCAGTGTGGGGACAAATTTATTAATGGATGGCAGTGTGGGGGCAAATTTATTAATGGATGGCAGTGTGGGGGCAAATTAATGGATGGCAGTGTGGGGGCAAATTAATGGATGGCAGTGTGGGGAAGATTACTACATGGGGACAGTGTGGGGGAAATTATTATATGGGGCAGTGTGGGAGCAATTACTATAAGGGGGCAGTGTGGGGAGATTACTATATGGGGGCAGTGTGGGGGAAATTACTATATGGAGCAGTGTGGGGGAAATTACTATATGGGGCAGTGTGAGGGAAATTACTATATGGGGGCAGTGTGGGAGAAATTACTATATGGGGAACTGTGGGGAAATTACTATATGGGAGAAGTGTGGGGGAATTACTATATGGAGCAGTGTGGGGAAATTACTGTATAGGGGCAGTGTGAGGGAAATTACTATATGGGGGCAGTGTGGGTGAAATTACTATATGGAGCAGTGTGAGGGAAATTACTATATGGAGCAGTGTGGTGGAAATTACTATATGGAGCAGTGTGGTGGAAATTACTATATGGCAGAAGTGTGGGGGAAATTACTATATGGGGCAGTGTGAGGGAAATTACTATATGGGGCAGTGTGGGGGAAATTACTATATGGGGCAGTGTGAGGGAAATTACTATATGGGGGCAGTGTGGGAGAAATTACAATATGGGGGCAGTGTGGGGAAATTACTATATGGGAGAAGTATGGAGGGAATTACTATATGGAGCAGTGTGGAGGAAATTACTGTATGGGGGCAGTGTGAGGGAAATTACTATATGCGGGCAATGTGGTAGAAATTACAATATACGGGGCAGTGTGGGGGAAATTACCATATGGGGCAGTGTGGGGAAAATTACTATATGGGGGCAGTTCAGGGGAAATTACTATATAGGGCAGTGCAAGGCAAATTACTATATGGGGCAGTGCTGGGGAAATTACTATATGGGGCAGTGTGGGGGAAATTACTATATGGGGCAGTGTAGAGGAAATTACGGGGACATTATTGCTCATTGCTTGCAGGGTGACAGGTGCCACTGTCAATCACTTGCAATGATAGATTATAATTGGGGCGTCTGTGTCAGTCACCCCGGGACCTGCATCGCTGGGGGGCCCAGCGCCGACCCAAACGCCCACATACTGCGGCGGAGCACGGGAGCATATAGTTCCCTGCCCCACCGCCTATCACCGCCTTAGGCTTCAGGCCTAGCAGGTGTCATCTTGCACCTGTATTGTGGCGCGCGCGCACACTCTGATGTACGCGCGCCTGCCACACCATTCAACATACAGGTAAGTATTAGCTTTTTTTTTGGGGGCTAACTTGGGGGGAGAGGAGATATTAAGAGAGACTGGGGCATGTTTCCATGGGGGCAAATTAATTAATGGATGGCAGTTGTGGGGGCAAATTAATGGATGACAGTGTGGGGACAAATTAATTAATGGATGACAGTGTGGGGGCAAATTAATTAATGGATGGCAGTGTGGGGGCAAATTTATTAATGGATGGCAGTGTGGGGGCAAATTTATTAATGGATGGCAGTGTGGGGGCAAATTAATGGATGGCAGTGTGGGGGCAAATTAATGGATGGCAGTGTGGGGAAGATTACTACATGGGGACAGTGTGGGGAAATTATTATATGGGGCAGTGTGGGAGCAATTACTATATAGGGAGCAGTGTGGGAGATTACTATATGGGGGCAGTGGGGAAATTACTATATGGAGCAGTGTGGGGGAAATTACTATATGGGGCAGTGTGAGGGAAATTACTATATGGGGGCAGTGTGGGAGAAATTACTATATGGGGGAACTGTGGGGGAAATTACTATATGGGAGAAGTGTGGGGGGAATTACTATATGGAGCAGTGTGGGGGAAATTACTGTATAGGGGCAGTGTGAGGGAAATTACTATATGGGGGCAGTGTGGGTCAAATTACTATATGGAGCAGTGTGAGGGAAATTACTATATGGAGCAGTGTGGTGGAAATTACTATATGGAGCAGTGTGGTGGAAATTACTATATGGCAGAAGTGTGGGGGAAATTACTATATGGGGCAGTGTGAGGGAAATTACTATATGGGGCAGTGTGGGGGAAATTACTATATGGGGCAGTGTGAGGGAAATTACTATATGGGGGCAGTGTGGGAGAAATTACAATATGGGGGCAGTGTGGGGGAAATTACTATATGGGAGAAGTATGGAGGGAATTACTATATGGAGCAGTGTGGAGGAAATTACTGTATGGGGGCAGTGTGAGGGAAATTACTATATGCGGGCAATGTGGTAGAAATTACAATATACGGGGCAGTGTGGGGGAAATTACCATATGGGGCAGTGTGGGGAAAATTACTATATGGGGGCAGTTCAGGGGAAATTACTATATAGGGCAGTGCAAGGCAAATTACTATATGGGGCAGTGCTGGGGAAATTACTATATGGGGCAGTGTGGGGGAAATTACTATATGGGGCAGTGTAGAGGAAATTACGGGGACATTATAACTGCTGTAGACACTATAGGGATCTTTGGGGTAATTTATTAAACTGTTGTAGTAGAACTGCCATGTTGTCCATAGCAATAGATTCCACCTTTCATTTTTGACAGCTCCTCTGGAAAAGGAAAGGGGGAATCTGATTGGTTGCTATGGGCAACTAAGCCAGTTCTACTTTACACCAGTTTGATAAATGACCCCAATTATGAGAAATCTAACGTGTCTGTGTAACAAACTCTGTAGAGACGAGATGCGGCTGGAGGAATTAGTCCTGGCGGTCTGGTTCAAACGGAGGAGAAGAGGAAAGAGAAGCTCTACATGACAGGAGATGTCACTGGATAAAAGAGGTATGTGGTGCTGTATTCTCACTACTGTGAGCTGCGTCTCATCTCCTCCTCCAAGTCTTTATCATAATCATATGCAGTTTAAATTTGGCAACTAAAATTTTAATTTGTCATCTGCAGTCCTATGTAACAGCTTAGATACCAGTGATAACTTTCTGTGTGCAGATAATGTTGTACATGTTCCCACAAGTCCTATGTAACACCCCACATAACACAATAATTCACTGTGTTATGTGAGGTGTTACATAGGACTGCTGGTAACATCTATGACATATGTACTCAGAGAGTTTTGAGATGATGGGGTCAGACTCCTGGCCCCCCACCAATTAGCTGTTTGAGGAGACCGCGATGTTCCAGTGAGCGCTGCAGCCTCTTTCCTCCTTACCAACCAGAGCGCTGTCCATTTGATAGCACTGCGCTTGGTATTGCAGCTCAGCCCCAATTACTCAGATGGGACTGAGCTGCACTTCGGCCACGTAACCGATGAATGTGTAGTCATATGGCCTAGGAAGAGACAGTGACGCTCACAAAGCACCACAGCCTCTTCATACAGAAAAAAGACCTGAAACGTAACATGGAGAGGGGGTGGGGGCCAAGTTGGGTAGACATCCCCCGGCCTATCATGCACTTAAGCCGCCCCTGCTCACTTGTGCTCAGGTTTAGAACATTTTATTTTTATTTTTATGTATTTTGTGTTATTTTAAGTTATTTCCCTGTCCAAATTTGTTTGCAGGGCACTTGTCCTACTCTTACCCCCATTTTGCTTCAATTTCCACGCCTCTAGCCCTTTCCAGGACTTTTTAGAGCCATTTTAGTGCCCCAAAGTTCCAGTCCCCATTGACTTCAATGGGGTTCGGGTTCGAGGTCAAGTTCGGGTCAAGTTCGGGTCCCGAACTTTGCGACAAAGTTCGGCCGAACCCGGCGAACCAGAACATCCAGGTGTTCGCTCAGCACTAATTGCTAGTAAAAATCAGAAGTAGAGGCTACACAGAGATAACTTATAATGGAAAGATTTGCACCTGCTCTGTCTTTTTGACTTAAGCCTGTTTTTGGCTCAGTATCACTGATGGAAATCACTGATCAAATACTGACCAAACATTATGTAAAAGTGGCCTCAGTGTAAGAATTTTTTATTTATTTTTTAAATCTAAGCTAGAAAACTCAAAAAACACCATTTACCTTAGGAGGAAGCTGAGCAAAGTATTGGGGAAATAATAATTAGTATTTTGATTGGCATTTTTACCGTTTTCTCTGTTCAGACTTAAAGTTTCTCTTGTGCATCATCTTTTTTTTCATTGCATTGTGCATCCTGTCAGCTGAGCTCTTTTCTTGAGAATTCAGTGAAACGTGGCCTTGAGGGTGATTTGTTCAAGTCTGTTTGAGTACGACCATGCGGTCTGGTTTCTGCATGCAGTTTTGGAAGCCAAAACCAGGAGTGAATTAAAAAAAGAAGAGAAGTTGTATTTGTCCTGTATATTTTCTCTGCCTTTATGATCCACTCCTGATTTTGGCTTCCAAAAATGGATCAGAAAACCTGATTGTGTGGTTGTACCCTATAACTACAGGTAAATTGGTTTCGAAAGGTTTTGAAATGTTACTCAAGAGACATCTTGTCTACTAGCCAGAAGAGATTATGGGTATGAAATCTGCTTACAATTAATTTATTTAATGTGATAGTGACTGCCAAATAAAATGCAAGATAAAAAACGAGGGAAGGAGGCCCAGACCTTATCAAATATATTACCAGAATATTTAATTCTGTGAGAAGGGGAGCGTCGAGAATGTGGGCACCAAGAATGTGGGCAGCAGTGGCGGCGGCAATACAGAGGCAGATGAACGCTTCCATTATGGAAGCGTTCATCTCCATAGTCATCTGTATCGCCGTCCTGAGGACAGCAATACAGATGGCTGTGCTGTGCTGCGGCAGGGGAAGGAGAGGCATCCCTCTTCCTCTGCTAGGCTGTGGGCCTTGTGCCGGCAGCCTATCAGAGCGGTGCAGGCGGCTCGATGACGCCATTGCGCCGCCTGAGCAGTACAGAGCGGGACACAGGCCGGAAGAGGCCTGCATCGCATCACTTCCAACGAGGTATGTATGGGGGGGGGGGGGGCGGCAGAGAGGAGACTGGCACATGATAGAGGAGACTGGCACATGATGGGGGGGGCAGAGAGGAGACTGGCACATGATGGTGTGGGGGCAGAGGGGAGGCTGGCACATGATGGTGGGGGTCAGAGAGGAGACTGGCACATGATGGTGGGGGGGCAGAGAGGAGACTGGCACATGATGGTGGGGGGCAGAGAGGAGACTGGCACATGATGGTGTGGGGAGCAGAGATGAGACTGGCACATGATGGTGGGGGCAGAGAGGAGACTGGCACATGATGGGGGGCAGAGAGGAGACTGGCACATGATGGTGTGGGGGCAGAGGGGAGGCTGGCACATGATGGTGGGGGCAGAGAGGAGACTGGCACATGATGGTGGGGGGCAGAGAGGAGACTGGCACATGATGGTGGGGGCAGAGAGGAGACTGGCACATGATGGTGTGGGGGCAGAGAGGAGACTGGCACATGATGGTGGGGGGCAGAGGGGAGACTGGCACATGATGGGGATTGCAGAGAGGAGACTGGCACATGATGGTGGGGGGCAGAGGGGGACTGGCACATGATGGGGGATTGCAGAGAGGAGACTGGCACATGATGGTGTGGGGGCAGAGAGGAGACTGGCACATGATGGTGGGGGGGCAGAGGGGGGACTGGCACATGATGGGGGGTTGCAGAGAGGAGACTGGCACATGATGGCGGGGGGGGCAGAGGGGAGACTGGCACATGATGGGGGGAAATGGCACTTATTACTGGCACTTTGGGGGGCAGAGAGGAGACTGGCACATGATGGGAGGGGGGGGAGACTGGCACTTATTACTGGCACATTAGTGGGGGGGAAGAGACTGGCACTTATTACTGGCACATGATGGGGGGAGAAAGGAGACTGACACTTATTACTGGCACATCAGGGGGGAGATTAAAGAGGCACTTTTTACTAGCACATGATTGGAGGGCATCTATGGGAGACACTTGTTACTGGCACATTCTTGGGGAGCATCTATGGGGACATCTACTGAGGCCACAAAGGAGGGGTATTTTATATGGGGGCTCTGTGTGGTACTAATATTATCAGGGGGTTTATCTGTTTCTGCAGTGTAATATTGGGGACCACAGCGGCACAGTATTGGGGGTAGTAGGATGAATTGTCCAGAAGATAGGAGGATGATGGAAAAGTAGTAAACGGAGTTTTTTTTTTGTTGTCAAACTGCAGAGACGAAAACTGGTGGTCTGGTCTGCAGGTCTGAAAGGAGAAGATGAGGAAAAAAAACATCTACATAAAAGGAGACGTCACTGGATGTTATGTGGGGCTGTATTTCTGTAGTGATCGAAGCAGGGGCGTATCGATTGCCGGAAGTGCCCCTCCCGAGACCAGGCTCTGAATCCATCACTGCGCCGGACTGGCCTGTGCCCAGTGGCGGGGCCAGTTAACATTAGGTAAGTCATCAAGATTAGACTAAGTGAGCGGGGCCCTAGAAATTCTACTACATGGGGCCCCGCTCACTTAGTCTAATCTTGCCTAACCTGAATGTAGGCATAATAAAAATTATCTTTCATGCAGCCTGCAAGATTAGACTAAGTGGGTGGGGCCCCATGTAGTAAAAAAAAAAAAGTATGGTGAGTACTCTTCTGATATGATTTCATCGAGCAGTTTTGATGGGGAGGGGGGAGTACTTTTGACACTCACCCTGAGAGAAATTTTACCTAGAAAATGCACTGATTTAAGATATAATTCACACCGTTTTTGCAATGTCAAGGGTAAACAAATGTCTTTTTGGCCTCTGTTTTGCTAATAAACTGTGGGGAAAATAAGCGTCTGATACACTGGTTATTTTGCAACTTTTCCCACCTACAAAGAATGGAGAGTTCTGTATTTTTTATCGTAGGTACATTTCAACTGTGAGTGACAGAATCTAAAAAAAAATTCCAGAAAATCACATTGTATGATTTTTTAAATAATTAATTTGCATTTTATTGCATGAAGTAAATATTTCATACAATAGAAAACAGAACTTAATATTTGGTATAGAAACCTTTGTTTGCAATTACAGAGGTCAGACGTTTCCTGAAGTTCTTGATCAAGTTTGCACACACTGGAGCAGGTATTTTGTCCCACTCCTCCATAAAGATCTTCTCCAGATCTTTCAGGTTTTAGGCTGTCACTGAGCTTCATTGAGTTTCAGCTCCCTCCAAAGATTTTTGATTGGGTGAGGTCTGGAGACTGCTGTAGTGCCTTGGAGCAGTGGTACTGTGAAGACTGGACATTTGCCTGTTTCCCCTATACAAAGTTATAAACGTATTACCCTATCTCACTTAAACAAGTTAACTTGCACTGTTTAATAGTGTATAATTTGAAATACTGGACCAATAGATAGTGTATCAATTAGGTGCACTATGTTATTGGCCAGATGGATACCTGCGCTGAGTTAGTGTGTGTAAAAAGGAAAAAATGTGCTGTTTAAATAAATAAACTTGATAAAAAATAAAAAGTAATATAACTGATATCAATCGGTTCTTTGAAAAAATAATACCAATACTCCAATAGCTGACAATGGTATATACCCTTGGATTAGGTAATATCGCTGAGTACAGTCACTGAATGAAACCGCTATAGTATTACCTTAATTATTAAGGAGCGGAACGATTCCAGGTAAGTATTCTTTAGTCCGGGTAAGGGATGCAGTGTGAGCAGTCCTGTTCTTCATTCACCTCAAGTGCTAAGCGTGGCTCCGGCCGGTAGCAGCGCGCTCGCACGAGGAGAAAACAAACACAGTCCGTAATCCACTGATGCTCCAGCGTGTGACGTCACCGTGTTAGGTATGGAAGCCTGTAGGTAACACAAACAATCCTACGCGTTTCAGAGCCTAGCGGGCCTAGTGGAGATAGGAGCAGCATTAGCTTATGGACTCCACAGCACCAGTGACCGGTAGAAGCCTAAAAGCACCTGGACACAGCCGGACGACTAGTCGCAAGGTTGTCCATTACCACATACCTCTATAGACATTGTGGACCAGAGTTTCTGAAAACAACCAGTGCAAACAATGGA
>JAKVIS010001924.1:0-27437 GCA_033119425.1 Bufotes viridis
GTGTCAGTCTGTCCATCTCCTGATGATGCAGCAGCAGCAGCAGCAGCCGCAGCCGTAGCTGTAGGATCCATCACCTGCCCATTCTCCTCACAGGCCAAATCCAATTAAGACTGATAGATTAATTGGCTTATCAGATGAATGCAGTGTTTGGACCAGCACGCACGCAAGCAAGCACCTGTGGGATTGTTTGGCCTGTTGTGCACATTCATTCCTGGAAAGTGACACTTTTGGAACAGTTTGGCTGGATGTAAGTAACCATTTTGCTTTTCCAGTCCTTCAGTACGTAATGTATGCCTGTGTCTCCCTCTTGTGGATATTGTAAACGTAACTGGATTAAGTGGAGGCGAGAAAGTCGTCCAGCACTTCCAATGTATCAGGAGCAGCTGGACCTACCTTGCCTGTACAATGGACGGAACACTGCACGTGTCACAGTGGGCAGGTCAGGTCAGCTAAGGTCAGGGGTCAGGTCAAGGGATGACATCACAATGGGCCCTGACGGAACACTCAACAATGAGGCCCTGACATCACAATCAACAATGAGGCCCTGACATCACAATCAACAATGAGGCTCTGACATCACAATCAACCAAGTTGTTTTTTTTTTTTTTTTTTTCTTTTCTTTTCTTTTCTTTTCTTCTTCCTTCCCTCCCTCCCTCCCTCCCTCCTCCCTCCCTCCCTCCTCCCTCCCTCCCTCTTCAGTCCTGTATTGCTTCCTCCTATCTGTCTCTTTTTTTTGGCACGCTTTGTTACTAGGACGTATGTGTGAAGAAAAGGCGTGGCCAAAAGTGAGTGTGCATCTGGCGGGTGGTGCTATGCTGATGGTGAACCTGAAGAGGCGCATGGTGGTGAGGTCAGAGAGGAGGATACAAGTTGTCTCTGGTTTATGCCAGCGAGATGGCTCCTGGAATGTGTCTGTCGCATTGAGAAGTGTTCTGTGTTGCTGAACGTGGGCCTGGGCCGTGAGCTTCTCTTTGGGTTATCACTTTCTGGCCTTTTGGACTGACCGATATACCATCCACAGCCAGTTGGAGCATTTGCAGTCAAAGTATATTGGCACCGGCCATGCGGACACCACAACATGGGAATGGTTGGTAAATCAGCATCGTGACTCCTACTGCTCCTATATGGGCCACTTTGATCTGCTCAACTACTTTGCTGTGGCTGAGAACGAGAGCAAGGCAAGAGTGAAGTTTAACCTGATGGAGAAGATGTTACTCCCATGTGGGCCACCCATGGACAAGCCAGACGAGTCCTAGAAATTGGGCAATGATTGCTGGTTTTTTCCTCGTGGTACAGGAGTACTTATCTGTAGTTCTTCATGTGAATGTCGTATTTTTTTACTATTGCAACAGAAATGTATGAATTGCTGCACGAAAGCCCCTATTTGTTAACAATTATTCTTATTATTATTCTTATTCTTATTCTTATTATTAATCATCATCAAACAATTTTAATCTTTTTTTCCAAACAAATATTTGGTGTCAATATCTGATACATCCCCTATCTGCATCTCCGCAGCTACTGTCTTTCCATCTTCCATCCACTGTGGCTGTCGGTTCCGGCACCCGGCCGGCCAAGTCTTCTCACTCGAATCCAATTTAGACTGATGGAATAATTGGCTGATCAGCTGAATGAAGTGTTTGGGCCTGCGCCCGCCCCGCGCACCTGGGGTTTGGGCTGTTGTGAACATGCTCCTCCTAATTGACACGTTTGGAGCAACAAGCTGGCTAGATGTTACCATTATGCTCTTCTTAAGTAAGTAAACGACGGCTGCTGCTGTGTCTCCTTCTTGTGGATCTTCTGAAGTGGGTTTTTCCTTTTGGGGGAGGAGAGGAGGAGCACAGTTGCCCATCACTGCAGATGTAGCAGCAGCCGCCGCTGCCGCCGGGCATCCTCCTCTGTGTACAGTGGACGGAACATGGCACGTGTCACAAGGGCCTATTCTGCAGCTTGTTACGGGATGAATGACATCACATGGTGCCCTGACGGATTCGTGACCAATGGGGCCCTGACATGACAATCTACAATGCAATGATGATTGATGATTATTATAATATCTTGTATTGTTTTTTTTCTCTTTGAACAGGGCGTACTTCGGAGGAAAAGGTGTGGCCTTGAGTGGGCGGGCGGGTCTATGCAGATGAAGAGCCCGAAGAGGAGCATGATGGTGTGAGGGCAGAGTAGAGGACTGAAGCTCTCCCTGGTTTGTGAGAGCGAGAAGGCGGCTGTCTGCTGGAATGTGGCTGGGGCCTGCCTGCAGGAGGCTGCCTGTCGCCTTCAGAAGTGTTCTGTGTTGGCGACCGTGGGCCTCGGCGGCGGTCCCTTTCGGGTTATCGCTTCTCGGCCTTTTGGCTAAGATCAAGTGTAGTATCTGTTCTTATCAGTTTAATATCTGATACGTCCCCTATCTGGGGACCATATATTAAATGGATTTTTCGAACAGGGAGATGGAAAAAGAGCTTGCTCTGTCCACTCCACGCATTGACCTGGTATTGCAGTACCTCCAGGACCGGTGCACCCCTTCCTAATCCAGTATCCAAAAACAGAACGACTAGATTGCAAGAATAATCCTTCTTCCCTCCTTCCAGCAAGCAAGTGGAAAGCTGTGCCCTGCCTCAGTCTGCACCTCATCTGTTTTTTTGTTTTTTCCCTCTCTCTCTCTCTTTCTGCCCAGTGTTGCTTGCTGCATAATACCTGCGTGTGTCAGTCTGTCCATCTCCTGATGATGCAGCAGCAGCAGCAGCAGCCGCAGCCGTAGCTGTAGGATCCATCACCTGCCCATTCTCCTCACAGGCCAAATCCAATTAAGACTGATAGATTAATTGGCTTATCAGATGAATGCAGTGTTTGGACCAGCACGCACGCAAGCAAGCACCTGTGGGATTGTTTGGCCTGTTGTGCACATTCATTCCTGGAAAGTGACACTTTTGGAACAGTTTGGCTGGATGTAAGTAACCATTTTGCTTTTCCAGTCCTTCAGTACGTAATGTATGCCTGTGTCTCCCTCTTGTGGATATTGTAAACGTAACTGGATTAAGTGGAGGCGAGAAAGTCGTCCAGCACTTCCAATGTATCAGGAGCAGCTGGACCTACCTTGCCTGTACAATGGACGGAACACTGCACGTGTCACAGTGGGCAGGTCAGGTCAGCTAAGGTCAGGGGTCAGGTCAAGGGATGACATCACAATGGGCCCTGACGGAACACTCAACAATGAGGCCCTGACATCACAATCAACAATGAGGCCCTGACATCACAATCAACAATGAGGCTCTGACATCACAATCAACCAAGTTGTTTTTTTTTTTTTTTTCTCTTTTCTTTTCTTTTCTTTTCTTCTTCCTTCCCTCCCTCCCTCCCTCCCTCCCTCCCTCCCTCCCTCCCTCCCTCCCTCTTCAGTCCTGTATTGCTTCCTCCTATCTGTCTCTTTTTTTGGCACGCTTTGTTACTAGGACGTATGTGTGAAGAAAAGGCGTGGCCAAAAGTGAGTGTGCATCTGGCGGGTGGTGCTATGCTGATGGTGAACCTGAAGAGGCGCATGGTGGTGAGGTCAGAGAGGAGGATACAAGTTGTCTCTGGTTTATGCCAGCGAGATGGCTCCTGGAATGTGTCTGTCGCATTGAGAAGTGTTCTGTGTTGCTGAACGTGGGCCTGGGCCGTGAGCTTCTCTTTGGGTTATCACTTTCTGGCCTTTTGGACTGACCGATATACCATCCACAGCCAGTTGGAGCATTTGCAGTCAAAGTATATTGGCACCGGCCATGCGGACACCACAACATGGGAATGGTTGGTAAATCAGCATCGTGACTCCTACTGCTCCTATATGGGCCACTTTGATCTGCTCAACTACTTTGCTGTGGCTGAGAACGAGAGCAAGGCAAGAGTGAAGTTTAACCTGATGGAGAAGATGTTACTCCCATGTGGGCCACCCATGGACAAGCCAGACGAGTCCTAGAAATTGGGCAATGATTGCTGGTTTTTTTCCTCGTGGTACAGGAGTACTTATCTGTAGTTCTTCATGTGAATGTCGTATTTTTTTACTATTGCAACAGAAATGTATGAATTGCTGCACGAAAGCCCCTATTTGTTAACAATTATTCTTATTATTATTCTTATTCTTATTCTTATTATTAATCATCATCAAACAATTTTAATCTTTTTTTCCAAACAAATATTTGGTGTCAATATCTGATACATCCCCTATCTGCATCTCCGCAGCTACTGTCTTTCCATCTTCCATCCACTGTGGCTGTCGGTTCCGGCACCCGGCCGGCCAAGTCTTCTCACTCCGAATCCAATTTAGACTGATGGAATAATTGGCTGATCAGCTGAATGAAGTGTTTGGGCCTGCGCCCGCCCGCGCACCTGGGGTTTGGGCTGTTGTGAACATGCTCCTCCTAATTGACACGTTTGGAGCAACAAGCTGGCTAGATGTTACCATTATGCTCTTCTTAAGTAAGTAAACGACGGCTGCTGCTGTGTCTCCTTCTTGTGGATCTTCTGAAGTGGGTTTTTCCTTTTGGGGGAGGAGAGGAGGAGCACAGTTGCCCATCACTGCAGATGTAGCAGCAGCCGCCGCTGCCGCCGGGCATCCTCCTCTGTGTACAGTGGACGGAACATGGCACGTGTCACAAGGGCCTATTCTGCAGCTTGTTACGGGATGAATGACATCACATGGTGCCCTGACGGATTCGTGACCAATGGGGCCCTGACATGACAATCTACAATGCAATGATGATTGATGATTATTATAATATCTTGTATTGTTTTTTTTTCTCTTTGAACAGGGCGTACTTCGGAGGAAAAGGTGTGGCCTTGAGTGGGCGGGCGGGTCTATGCAGATGAAGAGCCCGAAGAGGAGCATGATGGTGTGAGGGCAGAGTAGAGGACTGAAGCTCTCCCTGGTTTGTGAGAGCGAGAAGGCGGCTGTCTGCTGGAATGTGGCTGGGGCCTGCCTGCAGGAGGCTGCCTGTCGCCTTCAGAAGTGTTCTGTGTTGGCGACCGTGGGCCTCGGCGGCGGTCCCTTTCGGGTTATCGCTTCTCGGCCTTTTGGCTAAGATCAAGTGTAGTATCTGTTCTTATCAGTTTAATATCTGATACGTCCCCTATCTGGGGACCATATATTAAATGGATTTTTCGAACAGGGAGATGGAAAAAGAGCTTGCTCTGTCCACTCCACGCATTGACCTGGTATTGCAGTACCTCCAGGACCGGTGCACCCCTTCCTAATCCAGTATCCAAAAACAGAACGACTAGATTGCAAGAATAATCCTTCTTCCCTCCTTCCAGCAAGCAAGTGGAAAGCTGTGCCCTGCCTCAGTCTGCACCTCATCTGTTTTTTTGTTTTTTTCCCTCTCTCTCTCTCTTTCTGCCCAGTGTTGCTTGCTGCATAATACCTGCGTGTGTCAGTCTGTCCATCTCCTGATGATGCAGCAGCAGCAGCAGCAGCCGCAGCCGTAGCTGTAGGATCCATCACCTGCCCATTCTCCTCACAGGCCAAATCCAATTAAGACTGATAGATTAATTGGCTTATCAGATGAATGCAGTGTTTGGACCAGCACGCACGCAAGCAAGCACCTGTGGGATTGTTTGGCCTGTTGTGCACATTCATTCCTGGAAAGTGACACTTTTGGAACAGTTTGGCTGGATGTAAGTAACCATTTTGCTTTTCCAGTCCTTCAGTACGTAATGTATGCCTGTGTCTCCCTCTTGTGGATATTGTAAACGTAACTGGATTAAGTGGAGGCGAGAAAGTCGTCCAGCACTTCCAATGTATCAGGAGCAGCTGGACCTACCTTGCCTGTACAATGGACGGAACACTGCACGTGTCACAGTGGGCAGGTCAGGTCAGCTAAGGTCAGGGGTCAGGTCAAGGGATGACATCACAATGGGCCCTGACGGAACACTCAACAATGAGGCCCTGACATCACAATCAACAATGAGGCCCTGACATCACAATCAACAATGAGGCTCTGACATCACAATCAACCAAGTTGTTTTTTTTTTTTTTTTCTTTTCTTTTCTTTTCTTTTCTTCTTCCTTCCCTCCCTCCCTCCCTCCCTCCCTCCCTCCCTCCCTCCCTCCCTCCCTCTTCAGTCCTGTATTGCTTCCTCCTATCTGTCTCTTTTTTTGGCACGCTTTGTTACTAGGACGTATGTGTGAAGAAAAGGCGTGGCCAAAAGTGAGTGTGCATCTGGCGGGTGGTGCTATGCTGATGGTGAACCTGAAGAGGCGCATGGTGGTGAGGTCAGAGAGGAGGATACAAGTTGTCTCTGGTTTATGCCAGCGAGATGGCTCCTGGAATGTGTCTGTCGCATTGAGAAGTGTTCTGTGTTGCTGAACGTGGGCCTGGGCCGTGAGCTTCTCTTTGGGTTATCACTTTCTGGCCTTTTGGACTGACCGATATACCATCCACAGCCAGTTGGAGCATTTGCAGTCAAAGTATATTGGCACCGGCCATGCGGACACCACAACATGGGAATGGTTGGTAAATCAGCATCGTGACTCCTACTGCTCCTATATGGGCCACTTTGATCTGCTCAACTACTTTGCTGTGGCTGAGAACGAGAGCAAGGCAAGAGTGAAGTTTAACCTGATGGAGAAGATGTTACTCCCATGTGGGCCACCCATGGACAAGCCAGACGAGTCCTAGAAATTGGGCAATGATTGCTGGTTTTTTCCTCGTGGTACAGGAGTACTTATCTGTAGTTCTTCATGTGAATGTCGTATTTTTTTACTATTGCAACAGAAATGTATGAATTGCTGCACGAAAGCCCCTATTTGTTAACAATTATTCTTATTATTATTCTTATTCTTATTCTTATTATTAATCATCATCAAACAATTTTAATCTTTTTTTTCCAAACAAATATTTGGTGTCAATATCTGATACATCCCCTATCTGCATCTCCGCAGCTACTGTCTTTCCATCTTCCATCCACTGTGGCTGTCGGTTCCGGCACCCGGCCGGCCAAGTCTTCTCACTCCGAATCCAATTTAGACTGATGGAATAATTGGCTGATCAGCTGAATGAAGTGTTTGGGCCTGCGCCCGCCCGCGCACCTGGGGTTTGGGCTGTTGTGAACATGCTCCTCCTAATTGACACGTTTGGAGCAACAAGCTGGCTAGATGTTACCATTATGCTCTTCTTAAGTAAGTAAACGACGGCTGCTGCTGTGTCTCCTTCTTGTGGATCTTCTGAAGTGGGTTTTTCCTTTTGGGGGAGGAGAGGAGGAGCACAGTTGCCCATCACTGCAGATGTAGCAGCAGCCGCCGCTGCCGCCGGGCATCCTCCTCTGTGTACAGTGGACGGAACATGGCACGTGTCACAAGGGCCTATTCTGCAGCTTGTTACGGGATGAATGACATCACATGGTGCCCTGACGGATTCGTGACCAATGGGGCCCTGACATGACAATCTACAATGCAATGATGATTGATGATTATTATAATATCTTGTATTGTTTTTTTTTCTCTTTGAACAGGGCGTACTTCGGAGGAAAAGGTGTGGCCTTGAGTGGGCGGGCGGGTCTATGCAGATGAAGAGCCCGAAGAGGAGCATGATGGTGTGAGGGCAGAGTAGAGGACTGAAGCTCTCCCTGGTTTGTGAGAGCGAGAAGGCGGCTGTCTGCTGGAATGTGGCTGGGGCCTGCCTGCAGGAGGCTGCCTGTCGCCTTCAGAAGTGTTCTGTGTTGGCGACCGTGGGCCTCGGCGGCGGTCCCTTTCGGGTTATCGCTTCTCGGCCTTTTGGCTAAGATCAAGTGTAGTATCTGTTCTTATCAGTTTAATATCTGATACGTCCCCTATCTGGGGACCATATATTAAATGGATTTTTCGAACAGGGAGATGGAAAAAGAGCTTGCTCTGTCCACTCCACGCATTGACCTGGTATTGCAGTACCTCCAGGACCGGTGCACCCCTTCCTAATCCAGTATCCAAAAACAGAACGACTAGATTGCAAGAATAATCCTTCTTCCCTCCTTCCAGCAAGCAAGTGGAAAGCTGTGCCCTGCCTCAGTCTGCACCTCATCTGTTTTTTTGTTTTTTTCCTCTCTCTCTCTCTTTCTGCCCAGTGTTGCTTGCTGCATAATACCTGCGTGTGTCAGTCTGTCCATCTCCTGATGATGCAGCAGCAGCAGCAGCAGCCGCAGCCGTAGCTGTAGGATCCATCACCTGCCCATTCTCCTCACAGGCCAAATCCAATTAAGACTGATAGATTAATTGGCTTATCAGATGAATGCAGTGTTTGGACCAGCACGCACGCAAGCAAGCACCTGTGGGATTGTTTGGCCTGTTGTGCACATTCATTCCTGGAAAGTGACACTTTTGGAACAGTTTGGCTGGATGTAAGTAACCATTTTGCTTTTCCAGTCCTTCAGTACGTAATGTATGCCTGTGTCTCCCTCTTGTGGATATTGTAAACGTAACTGGATTAAGTGGAGGCGAGAAAGTCGTCCAGCACTTCCAATGTATCAGGAGCAGCTGGACCTACCTTGCCTGTACAATGGACGGAACACTGCACGTGTCACAGTGGGCAGGTCAGGTCAGCTAAGGTCAGGGGTCAGGTCAAGGGATGACATCACAATGGGCCCTGACGGAACACTCAACAATGAGGCCCTGACATCACAATCAACAATGAGGCCCTGACATCACAATCAACAATGAGGCTCTGACATCACAATCAACCAAGTTGTTTTTTTTTTTTTTTCTCTTTTCTTTTCTTTTCTTTTCTTCTTCCTTCCTCCCTCCCTCCCTCCCTCCCTCCCTCCCTCCCTCCCTCCCTCCCTCTTCAGTCCTGTATTGCTTCCTCCTATCTGTCTCTTTTTTTGGCACGCTTTGTTACTAGGACGTATGTGTGAAGAAAAGGCGTGGCCAAAAGTGAGTGTGCATCTGGCGGGTGGTGCTATGCTGATGGTGAACCTGAAGAGGCGCATGGTGGTGAGGTCAGAGAGGAGGATACAAGTTGTCTCTGGTTTATGCCAGCGAGATGGCTCCTGGAATGTGTCTGTCGCATTGAGAAGTGTTCTGTGTTGCTGAACGTGGGCCTGGGCCGTGAGCTTCTCTTTGGGTTATCACTTTCTGGCCTTTTGGACTGACCGATATACCATCCACAGCCAGTTGGAGCATTTGCAGTCAAAGTATATTGGCACCGGCCATGCGGACACCACAACATGGGAATGGTTGGTAAATCAGCATCGTGACTCCTACTGCTCCTATATGGGCCACTTTGATCTGCTCAACTACTTTGCTGTGGCTGAGAACGAGAGCAAGGCAAGAGTGAAGTTTAACCTGATGGAGAAGATGTTACTCCCATGTGGGCCACCCATGGACAAGCCAGACGAGTCCTAGAAATTGGGCAATGATTGCTGGTTTTTTCCTCGTGGTACAGGAGTACTTATCTGTAGTTCTTCATGTGAATGTCGTATTTTTTTACTATTGCAACAGAAATGTATGAATTGCTGCACGAAAGCCCCTATTTGTTAACAATTATTCTTATTATTATTCTTATTCTTATTCTTATTATTAATCATCATCAAACAATTTTAATCTTTTTTTTCCAAACAAATATTTGGTGTCAATATCTGATACATCCCCTATCTGCATCTCCGCAGCTACTGTCTTTCCATCTTCCATCCACTGTGGCTGTCGGTTCCGGCACCCGGCCGGCCAAGTCTTCTCACTCCGAATCCAATTTAGACTGATGGAATAATTGGCTGATCAGCTGAATGAAGTGTTTGGGCCTGCGCCCGCCCGCGCACCTGGGGTTTGGGCTGTTGTGAACATGCTCCTCCTAATTGACACGTTTGGAGCAACAAGCTGGCTAGATGTTACCATTATGCTCTTCTTAAGTAAGTAAACGACGGCTGCTGCTGTGTCTCCTTCTTGTGGATCTTCTGAAGTGGGTTTTTCCTTTTGGGGGAGGAGAGGAGGAGCACAGTTGCCCATCACTGCAGATGTAGCAGCAGCCGCCGCTGCCGCCGGGCATCCTCCTCTGTGTACAGTGGACGGAACATGGCACGTGTCACAAGGGCCTATTCTGCAGCTTGTTACGGGATGAATGACATCACATGGTGCCCTGACGGATTCGTGACCAATGGGGCCCTGACATGACAATCTACAATGCAATGATGATTGATGATTATTATAATATCTTGTATTGTTTTTTTTTCTCTTTGAACAGGGCGTACTTCGGAGGAAAAGGTGTGGCCTTGAGTGGGCGGGCGGGTCTATGCAGATGAAGAGCCCGAAGAGGAGCATGATGGTGTGAGGGCAGAGTAGAGGACTGAAGCTCTCCCTGGTTTGTGAGAGCGAGAAGGCGGCTGTCTGCTGGAATGTGGCTGGGGCCTGCCTGCAGGAGGCTGCCTGTCGCCTTCAGAAGTGTTCTGTGTTGGCGACCGTGGGCCTCGGCGGCGGTCCCTTTTCGGGTTATCGCTTCTCGGCCTTTTGGCTAAGATCAAGTGTAGTATCTGTTCTTATCAGTTTAATATCTGATACGTCCCCTATCTGGGGACCATATATTAAATGGATTTTTCGAACAGGGAGATGGAAAAAGAGCTTGCTCTGTCCACTCCACGCATTGACCTGGTATTGCAGTACCTCCAGGACCGGTGCACCCCTTCCTAATCCAGTATCCAAAAACAGAACGACTAGATTGCAAGAATAATCCTTCTTCCCTCCTTCCAGCAAGCAAGTGGAAAGCTGTGCCCTGCCTCAGTCTGCACCTCATCTGTTTTTTTGTTTTTTCCTCTCTCTCTCTCTCTTTCTGCCCAGTGTTGCTTGCTGCATAATACCTGCGTGTGTCAGTCTGTCCATCTCCTGATGATGCAGCAGCAGCAGCAGCAGCCGCAGCCGTAGCTGTAGGATCCATCACCTGCCCATTCTCCTCACAGGCCAAATCCAATTAAGACTGATAGATTAATTGGCTTATCAGATGAATGCAGTGTTTGGACCAGCACGCACGCAAGCAAGCACCTGTGGGATTGTTTGGCCTGTTGTGCACATTCATTCCTGGAAAGTGACACTTTTGGAACAGTTTGGCTGGATGTAAGTAACCATTTTGCTTTTCCAGTCCTTCAGTACGTAATGTATGCCTGTGTCTCCCTCTTGTGGATATTGTAAACGTAACTGGATTAAGTGGAGGCGAGAAAGTCGTCCAGCACTTCCAATGTATCAGGAGCAGCTGGACCTACCTTGCCTGTACAATGGACGGAACACTGCACGTGTCACAGTGGGCAGGTCAGGTCAGCTAAGGTCAGGGGTCAGGTCAAGGGATGACATCACAATGGGCCCTGACGGAACACTCAACAATGAGGCCCTGACATCACAATCAACAATGAGGCCCTGACATCACAATCAACAATGAGGCTCTGACATCACAATCAACCAAGTTGTTTTTTTTTTTTTTTTCTCTTTTCTTTTCTTTTCTTTTCTTCTTCCTTCCCTCCCTCCCTCCCTCCCTCCCTCCCTCCCTCCCTCTTCAGTCCTGTATTGCTTCCTCCTATCTGTCTCTTTTTTTTGGCACGCTTTGTTACTAGGACGTATGTGTGAAGAAAAGGCGTGGCCAAAAGTGAGTGTGCATCTGGCGGGTGGTGCTATGCTGATGGTGAACCTGAAGAGGCGCATGGTGGTGAGGTCAGAGAGGAGGATACAAGTTGTCTCTGGTTTATGCCAGCGAGATGGCTCCTGGAATGTGTCTGTCGCATTGAGAAGTGTTCTGTGTTGCTGAACGTGGGCCTGGGCCGTGAGCTTCTCTTTGGGTTATCACTTTCTGGCCTTTTGGACTGACCGATATACCATCCACAGCCAGTTGGAGCATTTGCAGTCAAAGTATATTGGCACCGGCCATGCGGACACCACAACATGGGAATGGTTGGTAAATCAGCATCGTGACTCCTACTGCTCCTATATGGGCCACTTTGATCTGCTCAACTACTTTGCTGTGGCTGAGAACGAGAGCAAGGCAAGAGTGAAGTTTAACCTGATGGAGAAGATGTTACTCCCATGTGGGCCACCCATGGACAAGCCAGACGAGTCCTAGAAATTGGGCAATGATTGCTGGTTTTTTCCTCGTGGTACAGGAGTACTTATCTGTAGTTCTTCATGTGAATGTCGTATTTTTTTACTATTGCAACAGAAATGTATGAATTGCTGCACGAAAGCCCCTATTTGTTAACAATTATTCTTATTATTATTCTTATTCTTATTCTTATTATTAATCATCATCAAACAATTTTAATCTTTTTTTCCAAACAAATATTTGGTGTCAATATCTGATACATCCCCTATCTGCATCTCCGCAGCTACTGTCTTTCCATCTTCCATCCACTGTGGCTGTCGGTTCCGGCACCCGGCCGGCCAAGTCTTCTCACTCCGAATCCAATTTAGACTGATGGAATAATTGGCTGATCAGCTGAATGAAGTGTTTGGGCCTGCGCCCGCCCCGCGCACCTGGGGTTTGGGCTGTTGTGAACATGCTCCTCCTAATTGACACGTTTGGAGCAACAAGCTGGCTAGATGTTACCATTATGCTCTTCTTAAGTAAGTAAACGACGGCTGCTGCTGTGTCTCCTTCTTGTGGATCTTCTGAAGTGGGTTTTTCCTTTTGGGGAGGAGAGGAGGAGCACAGTTGCCCATCACTGCAGATGTAGCAGCAGCCGCCGCTGCCGCCGGGCATCCTCCTCTGTGTACAGTGGACGGAACATGGCACGTGTCACAAGGGCCTATTCTGCAGCTTGTTACGGGATGAATGACATCACATGGTGCCCTGACGGATTCGTGACCAATGGGGCCCTGACATGACAATCTACAATGCAATGATGATTGATGATTATTATAATATCTTGTATTGTTTTTTTTTCTCTTTGAACAGGGCGTACTTCGGAGGAAAAGGTGTGGCCTTGAGTGGGCGGGCGGGTCTATGCAGATGAAGAGCCCGAAGAGGAGCATGATGGTGTGAGGGCAGAGTAGAGGACTGAAGCTCTCCCTGGTTTGTGAGAGCGAGAAGGCGGCTGTCTGCTGGAATGTGGCTGGGGCCTGCCTGCAGGAGGCTGCCTGTCGCCTTCAGAAGTGTTCTGTGTTGGCGACCGTGGGCCTCGGCGGCGGTCCCTTTTCGGGTTATCGCTTCTCGGCCTTTTGGCTAAGATCAAGTGTAGTATCTGTTCTTATCAGTTTAATATCTGATACGTCCCCTATCTGGGGACCATATATTAAATGGATTTTTCGAACAGGGAGATGGAAAAAGAGCTTGCTCTGTCCACTCCACGCATTGACCTGGTATTGCAGTACCTCCAGGACCGGTGCACCCCTTCCTAATCCAGTATCCAAAAACAGAACGACTAGATTGCAAGAATAATCCTTCTTCCCTCCTTCCAGCAAGCAAGTGGAAAGCTGTGCCCTGCCTCAGTCTGCACCTCATCTGTTTTTTTGTTTTTTTCCCTCTCTCTCTCTCTTTCTGCCCAGTGTTGCTTGCTGCATAATACCTGCGTGTGTCAGTCTGTCCATCTCCTGATGATGCAGCAGCAGCAGCAGCAGCCGCAGCCGTAGCTGTAGGATCCATCACCTGCCCATTCTCCTCACAGGCCAAATCCAATTAAGACTGATAGATTAATTGGCTTATCAGATGAATGCAGTGTTTGGACCAGCACGCACGCAAGCAAGCACCTGTGGGATTGTTTGGCCTGTTGTGCACATTCATTCCTGGAAAGTGACACTTTTGGAACAGTTTGGCTGGATGTAAGTAACCATTTTGCTTTTCCAGTCCTTCAGTACGTAATGTATGCCTGTGTCTCCCTCTTGTGGATATTGTAAACGTAACTGGATTAAGTGGAGGCGAGAAAGTCGTCCAGCACTTCCAATGTATCAGGAGCAGCTGGACCTACCTTGCCTGTACAATGGACGGAACACTGCACGTGTCACAGTGGGCAGGTCAGGTCAGCTAAGGTCAGGGGTCAGGTCAAGGGATGACATCACAATGGGCCCTGACGGAACACTCAACAATGAGGCCCTGACATCACAATCAACAATGAGGCCCTGACATCACAATCAACAATGAGGCTCTGACATCACAATCAACCAAGTTGTTTTTTTTTTTTTTTCTCTTTTCTTTTCTTTTCTTTTCTTCTTCCTTCCCTCCCTCCCTCCTCCCTCCCTCCCTCCCTCCCTCCCTCCCTCCCTCTTCAGTCCTGTATTGCTTCCTCCTATCTGTCTCTTTTTTTGGCACGCTTTGTTACTAGGACGTATGTGTGAAGAAAAGGCGTGGCCAAAAGTGAGTGTGCATCTGGCGGGTGGTGCTATGCTGATGGTGAACCTGAAGAGGCGCATGGTGGTGAGGTCAGAGAGGAGGATACAAGTTGTCTCTGGTTTATGCCAGCGAGATGGCTCCTGGAATGTGTCTGTCGCATTGAGAAGTGTTCTGTGTTGCTGAACGTGGGCCTGGGCCGTGAGCTTCTCTTTGGGTTATCACTTTCTGGCCTTTTGGACTGACCGATATACCATCCACAGCCAGTTGGAGCATTTGCAGTCAAAGTATATTGGCACCGGCCATGCGGACACCACAACATGGGAATGGTTGGTAAATCAGCATCGTGACTCCTACTGCTCCTATATGGGCCACTTTGATCTGCTCAACTACTTTGCTGTGGCTGAGAACGAGAGCAAGGCAAGAGTGAAGTTTAACCTGATGGAGAAGATGTTACTCCCATGTGGGCCACCCATGGACAAGCCAGACGAGTCCTAGAAATTGGGCAATGATTGCTGGTTTTTTCCTCGTGGTACAGGAGTACTTATCTGTAGTTCTTCATGTGAATGTCGTATTTTTTTACTATTGCAACAGAAATGTATGAATTGCTGCACGAAAGCCCCTATTTGTTAACAATTATTCTTATTATTATTCTTATTCTTATTCTTATTATTAATCATCATCAAACAATTTTAATCTTTTTTTCCAAACAAATATTTGGTGTCAATATCTGATACATCCCCTATCTGCATCTCCGCAGCTACTGTCTTTCCATCTTCCATCCACTGTGGCTGTCGGTTCCGGCACCCGGCCGGCCAAGTCTTCTCACTCCGAATCCAATTTAGACTGATGGAATAATTGGCTGATCAGCTGAATGAAGTGTTTGGGCCTGCGCCCGCCCGCGCACCTGGGGTTTGGGCTGTTGTGAACATGCTCCTCCTAATTGACACGTTTGGAGCAACAAGCTGGCTAGATGTTACCATTATGCTCTTCTTAAGTAAGTAAACGACGGCTGCTGCTGTGTCTCCTTCTTGTGGATCTTCTGAAGTGGGTTTTTCCTTTTGGGGGAGGAGAGGAGGAGCACAGTTGCCCATCACTGCAGATGTAGCAGCAGCCGCCGCTGCCGCCGGGCATCCTCCTCTGTGTACAGTGGACGGAACATGGCACGTGTCACAAGGGCCTATTCTGCAGCTTGTTACGGGATGAATGACATCACATGGTGCCCTGACGGATTCGTGACCAATGGGGCCCTGACATGACAATCTACAATGCAATGATGATTGATGATTATTATAATATCTTGTATTGTTTTTTTTTCTCTTTGAACAGGGCGTACTTCGGAGGAAAAGGTGTGGCCTTGAGTGGGCGGGCGGGTCTATGCAGATGAAGAGCCCGAAGAGGAGCATGATGGTGTGAGGGCAGAGTAGAGGACTGAAGCTCTCCCTGGTTTGTGAGAGCGAGAAGGCGGCTGTCTGCTGGAATGTGGCTGGGGCCTGCCTGCAGGAGGCTGCCTGTCGCCTTCAGAAGTGTTCTGTGTTGGCGACCGTGGGCCTCGGCGGCGGTCCCTTTTCGGGTTATCGCTTCTCGGCCTTTTGGCTAAGATCAAGTGTAGTATCTGTTCTTATCAGTTTAATATCTGATACGTCCCCTATCTGGGGACCATATATTAAATGGATTTTTCGAACAGGGAGATGGAAAAAGAGCTTGCTCTGTCCACTCCACGCATTGACCTGGTATTGCAGTACCTCCAGGACCGGTGCACCCCTTCCTAATCCAGTATCCAAAAACAGAACGACTAGATTGCAAGAATAATCCTTCTTCCCTCCTTCCAGCAAGCAAGTGGAAAGCTGTGCCCTGCCTCAGTCTGCACCTCATCTGTTTTTTTGTTTTTTTCTCTCTCTCTCTCTCTTTCTGCCCAGTGTTGCTTGCTGCATAATACCTGCGTGTGTCAGTCTGTCCATCTCCTGATGATGCAGCAGCAGCAGCAGCAGCCGCAGCCGTAGCTGTAGGATCCATCACCTGCCCATTCTCCTCACAGGCCAAATCCAATTAAGACTGATAGATTAATTGGCTTATCAGATGAATGCAGTGTTTGGACCAGCACGCACGCAAGCAAGCACCTGTGGGATTGTTTGGCCTGTTGTGCACATTCATTCCTGGAAAGTGACACTTTTGGAACAGTTTGGCTGGATGTAAGTAACCATTTTGCTTTTCCAGTCCTTCAGTACGTAATGTATGCCTGTGTCTCCCTCTTGTGGATATTGTAAACGTAACTGGATTAAGTGGAGGCGAGAAAGTCGTCCAGCACTTCCAATGTATCAGGAGCAGCTGGACCTACCTTGCCTGTACAATGGACGGAACACTGCACGTGTCACAGTGGGCAGGTCAGGTCAGCTAAGGTCAGGGGTCAGGTCAAGGGATGACATCACAATGGGCCCTGACGGAACACTCAACAATGAGGCCCTGACATCACAATCAACAATGAGGCCCTGACATCACAATCAACAATGAGGCTCTGACATCACAATCAACCAAGTTGTTTTTTTTTTTTTTTTCTCTTTTCTTTTCTTTTCTTTTCTTCTTCCTTCCCTCCCTCCCTCCCTCCCTCCCTCCCTCCCTCCCTCCCTCCCTCTTCAGTCCTGTATTGCTTCCTCCTATCTGTCTCTTTTTTTGGCACGCTTTGTTACTAGGACGTATGTGTGAAGAAAAGGCGTGGCCAAAAGTGAGTGTGCATCTGGCGGGTGGTGCTATGCTGATGGTGAACCTGAAGAGGCGCATGGTGGTGAGGTCAGAGAGGAGGATACAAGTTGTCTCTGGTTTATGCCAGCGAGATGGCTCCTGGAATGTGTCTGTCGCATTGAGAAGTGTTCTGTGTTGCTGAACGTGGGCCTGGGCCGTGAGCTTCTCTTTGGGTTATCACTTTCTGGCCTTTTGGACTGACCGATATACCATCCACAGCCAGTTGGAGCATTTGCAGTCAAAGTATATTGGCACCGGCCATGCGGACACCACAACATGGGAATGGTTGGTAAATCAGCATCGTGACTCCTACTGCTCCTATATGGGCCACTTTGATCTGCTCAACTACTTTGCTGTGGCTGAGAACGAGAGCAAGGCAAGAGTGAAGTTTAACCTGATGGAGAAGATGTTACTCCCATGTGGGCCACCCATGGACAAGCCAGACGAGTCCTAGAAATTGGGCAATGATTGCTGGTTTTTTCCTCGTGGTACAGGAGTACTTATCTGTAGTTCTTCATGTGAATGTCGTATTTTTTTACTATTGCAACAGAAATGTATGAATTGCTGCACGAAAGCCCCTATTTGTTAACAATTATTCTTATTATTATTCTTATTCTTATTCTTATTATTAATCATCATCAAACAATTTTAATCTTTTTTTCCAAACAAATATTTGGTGTCAATATCTGATACATCCCCTATCTGCATCTCCGCAGCTACTGTCTTTCCATCTTCCATCCACTGTGGCTGTCGGTTCCGGCACCCGGCCGGCCAAGTCTTCTCACTCCGAATCCAATTTAGACTGATGGAATAATTGGCTGATCAGCTGAATGAAGTGTTTGGGCCTGCGCCCGCCCCGCGCACCTGGGGTTTGGGCTGTTGTGAACATGCTCCTCCTAATTGACACGTTTGGAGCAACAAGCTGGCTAGATGTTACCATTATGCTCTTCTTAAGTAAGTAAGCGACGGCTGCTGCTGTGTCTCCTTCTTGTGGATCTTCTGAAGTGGGTTTTTCCTTTTGGGGGAGGAGAGGAGGAGCACAGTTGCCCATCACTGCAGATGTAGCAGCAGCCGCCGCTGCCGCCGGGCATCCTCCTCTGTGTACAGTGGACGGAACATGGCACGTGTCACAAGGGCCTATTCTGCAGCTTGTTACGGGATGAATGACATCACATGGTGCCCTGACGGATTCGTGACCAATGGGGCCCTGACATGACAATCTACAATGCAATGATGATTGATGATTATTATAATATCTTGTATTGTTTTTTTCTTCTCTTGAACAGGGCGTACTTCGGAGGAAAAGGTGTGGCCTTGAGTGGGCGGGCGGGTCTATGCAGATGAAGAGCCCGAAGAGGAGCATGATGGTGTGAGGGCAGAGTAGAGGACTGAAGCTCTCCCTGGTTTGTGAGAGCGAGAAGGCGGCTGTCTGCTGGAATGTGGCTGGGGCCTGCCTGCAGGAGGCTGCCTGTCGCCTTCAGAAGTGTTCTGTGTTGGCGACCGTGGGCCTCGGCGGCGGTCCCTTTTCGGGTTATCGCTTCTCGGCCTTTTGGCTAAGATCAAGTGTAGTATCTGTTCTTATCAGTTTAATATCTGATACGTCCCCTATCTGGGGACCATATATTAAATGGATTTTTCGAACAGGGAGATGGAAAAAGAGCTTGCTCTGTCCACTCCACGCATTGACCTGGTATTGCAGTACCTCCAGGACCGGTGCACCCCTTCCTAATCCAGTATCCAAAAACAGAACGACTAGATTGCAAGAATAATCCTTCTTCCCTCCTTCCAGCAAGCAAGTGGAAAGCTGTGCCCTGCCTCAGTCTGCACCTCATCTGTTTTTTTGTTTTTTCCTCTCTCTCTCTCTCTTTCTGCCCAGTGTTGCTTGCTGCATAATACCTGCGTGTGTCAGTCTGTCCATCTCCTGATGATGCAGCAGCAGCAGCAGCAGCCGCAGCCGTAGCTGTAGGATCCATCACCTGCCCATTCTCCTCACAGGCCAAATCCAATTAAGACTGATAGATTAATTGGCTTATCAGATGAATGCAGTGTTTGGACCAGCACGCACGCAAGCAAGCACCTGTGGGATTGTTTGGCCTGTTGTGCACATTCATTCCTGGAAAGTGACACTTTTGGAACAGTTTGGCTGGATGTAAGTAACCATTTTGCTTTTCCAGTCCTTCAGTACGTAATGTATGCCTGTGTCTCCCTCTTGTGGATATTGTAAACGTAACTGGATTAAGTGGAGGCGAGAAAGTCGTCCAGCACTTCCAATGTATCAGGAGCAGCTGGACCTACCTTGCCTGTACAATGGACGGAACACTGCACGTGTCACAGTGGGCAGGTCAGGTCAGCTAAGGTCAGGGGTCAGGTCAAGGGATGACATCACAATGGGCCCTGACGGAACACTCAACAATGAGGCCCTGACATCACAATCAACAATGAGGCCCTGACATCACAATCAACAATGAGGCTCTGACATCACAATCAACCAAGTTGTTTTTTTTTTTTTTTCTCTTTTCTTTTCTTTTCTTTTCTTCTTCCTTCCCTCCTCCCTCCCTCCCTCCCTCCCTCCCTCCCTCCCTCCCTCCCTCTTCAGTCCTGTATTGCTTCCTCCTATCTGTCTCTTTTTTTGGCACGCTTTGTTACTAGGACGTATGTGTGAAGAAAAGGCGTGGCCAAAAGTGAGTGTGCATCTGGCGGGTGGTGCTATGCTGATGGTGAACCTGAAGAGGCGCATGGTGGTGAGGTCAGAGAGGAGGATACAAGTTGTCTCTGGTTTATGCCAGCGAGATGGCTCCTGGAATGTGTCTGTCGCATTGAGAAGTGTTCTGTGTTGCTGAACGTGGGCCTGGGCCGTGAGCTTCTCTTTGGGTTATCACTTTCTGGCCTTTTGGACTGACCGATATACCATCCACAGCCAGTTGGAGCATTTGCAGTCAAAGTATATTGGCACCGGCCATGCGGACACCACAACATGGGAATGGTTGGTAAATCAGCATCGTGACTCCTACTGCTCCTATATGGGCCACTTTGATCTGCTCAACTACTTTGCTGTGGCTGAGAACGAGAGCAAGGCAAGAGTGAAGTTTAACCTGATGGAGAAGATGTTACTCCCATGTGGGCCACCCATGGACAAGCCAGACGAGTCCTAGAAATTGGGCAATGATTGCTGGTTTTTTCCTCGTGGTACAGGAGTACTTATCTGTAGTTCTTCATGTGAATGTCGTATTTTTTTACTATTGCAACAGAAATGTATGAATTGCTGCACGAAAGCCCCTATTTGTTAACAATTATTCTTATTATTATTCTTATTCTTATTCTTATTATTAATCATCATCAAACAATTTTAATCTTTTTTTCCAAACAAATATTTGGTGTCAATATCTGATACATCCCCTATCTGCATCTCCGCAGCTACTGTCTTTCCATCTTCCATCCACTGTGGCTGTCGGTTCCGGCACCCGGCCGGCCAAGTCTTCTCACTCCGAATCCAATTTAGACTGATGGAATAATTGGCTGATCAGCTGAATGAAGTGTTTGGGCCTGCGCCCGCCCGCGCACCTGGGGTTTGGGCTGTTGTGAACATGCTCCTCCTAATTGACACGTTTGGAGCAACAAGCTGGCTAGATGTTACCATTATGCTCTTCTTAAGTAAGTAAGCGACGGCTGCTGCTGTGTCTCCTTCTTGTGGATCTTCTGAAGTGGGTTTTTCCTTTTGGGGGAGGAGAGGAGGAGCACAGTTGCCCATCACTGCAGATGTAGCAGCAGCCGCCGCTGCCGCCGGGCATCCTCCTCTGTGTACAGTGGACGGAACATGGCACGTGTCACAAGGGCCTATTCTGCAGCTTGTTACGGGATGAATGACATCACATGGTGCCCTGACGGATTCGTGACCAATGGGGCCCTGACATGACAATCTACAATGCAATGATGATTGATGATTATTATAATATCTTGTATTGTTTTTTTTCTCTTTGAACAGGGCGTACTTCGGAGGAAAAGGTGTGGCCTTGAGTGGGCGGGCGGGTCTATGCAGATGAAGAGCCCGAAGAGGAGCATGATGGTGTGAGGGCAGAGTAGAGGACTGAAGCTCTCCCTGGTTTGTGAGAGCGAGAAGGCGGCTGTCTGCTGGAATGTGGCTGGGGCCTGCCTGCAGGAGGCTGCCTGTCGCCTTCAGAAGTGTTCTGTGTTGGCGACCGTGGGCCTCGGCGGCGGTCCCTTTTCGGGTTATCGCTTCTCGGCCTTTTGGCTAAGATCAAGTGTAGTATCTGTTCTTATCAGTTTAATATCTGATACGTCCCCTATCTGGGGACCATATATTAAATGGATTTTTCGAACAGGGAGATGGAAAAAGAGCTTGCTCTGTCCACTCCACGCATTGACCTGGTATTGCAGTACCTCCAGGACCGGTGCACCCTTCCTAATCCAGTATCCAAAAACAGAACGACTAGATTGCAAGAATAATCCTTCTTCCCTCCTTCCAGCAAGCAAGTGGAAAGCTGTGCCCTGCCTCAGTCTGCACCTCATCTGTTTTTTTGTTTTTTCCTCTCTCTCTCTCTCTTTCTGCCCAGTGTTGCTTGCTGCATAATACCTGCGTGTGTCAGTCTGTCCATCTCCTGATGATGCAGCAGCAGCAGCAGCAGCCGCAGCCGTAGCTGTAGGATCCATCACCTGCCCATTCTCCTCACAGGCCAAATCCAATTAAGACTGATAGATTAATTGGCTTATCAGATGAATGCAGTGTTTGGACCAGCACGCACGCAAGCAAGCACCTGTGGGATTGTTTGGCCTGTTGTGCACATTCATTCCTGGAAAGTGACACTTTTGGAACAGTTTGGCTGGATGTAAGTAACCATTTTGCTTTTCCAGTCCTTCAGTACGTAATGTATGCCTGTGTCTCCCTCTTGTGGATATTGTAAACGTAACTGGATTAAGTGGAGGCGAGAAAGTCGTCCAGCACTTCCAATGTATCAGGAGCAGCTGGACCTACCTTGCCTGTACAATGGACGGAACACTGCACGTGTCACAGTGGGCAGGTCAGGTCAGCTAAGGTCAGGGGTCAGGTCAAGGGATGACATCACAATGGGCCCTGACGGAACACTCAACAATGAGGCCCTGACATCACAATCAACAATGAGGCCCTGACATCACAATCAACAATGAGGCTCTGACATCACAATCAACCAAGTTGTTTTTTTTTTTTTTTCTCTTTTCTTTTCTTTTCTTTTCTTCTTCCTTCCCTCCCTCCCTCCCTCCCTCCCTCCCTCCCTCCCTCCCTCCCTCCCTCTTCAGTCCTGTATTGCTTCCTCCTATCTGTCTCTTTTTTTGGCACGCTTTGTTACTAGGACGTATGTGTGAAGAAAAGGCGTGGCCAAAAGTGAGTGTGCATCTGGCGGGTGGTGCTATGCTGATGGTGAACCTGAAGAGGCGCATGGTGGTGAGGTCAGAGAGGAGGATACAAGTTGTCTCTGGTTTATGCCAGCGAGATGGCTCCTGGAATGTGTCTGTCGCATTGAGAAGTGTTCTGTGTTGCTGAACGTGGGCCTGGGCCGTGAGCTTCTCTTTGGGTTATCACTTTCTGGCCTTTTGGACTGACCGATATACCATCCACAGCCAGTTGGAGCATTTGCAGTCAAAGTATATTGGCACCGGCCATGCGGACACCACAACATGGGAATGGTTGGTAAATCAGCATCGTGACTCCTACTGCTCCTATATGGGCCACTTTGATCTGCTCAACTACTTTGCTGTGGCTGAGAACGAGAGCAAGGCAAGAGTGAAGTTTAACCTGATGGAGAAGATGTTACTCCCATGTGGGCCACCCATGGACAAGCCAGACGAGTCCTAGAAATTGGGCAATGATTGCTGGTTTTTTCCTCGTGGTACAGGAGTACTTATCTGTAGTTCTTCATGTGAATGTCGTATTTTTTTACTATTGCAACAGAAATGTATGAATTGCTGCACGAAAGCCCCTATTTGTTAACAATTATTCTTATTATTATTCTTATTCTTATTCTTATTATTAATCATCATCAAACAATTTTAATCTTTTTTTCCAAACAAATATTTGGTGTCAATATCTGATACATCCCCTATCTGCATCTCCGCAGCTACTGTCTTTCCATCTTCCATCCACTGTGGCTGTCGGTTCCGGCACCCGGCCGGCCAAGTCTTCTCACTCCGAATCCAATTTAGACTGATGGAATAATTGGCTGATCAGCTGAATGAAGTGTTTGGGCCTGCGCCCGCCCCGCGCACCTGGGGTTTGGGCTGTTGTGAACATGCTCCTCCTAATTGACACGTTTGGAGCAACAAGCTGGCTAGATGTTACCATTATGCTCTTCTTAAGTAAGTAAGCTGACGGCTGCTGCTGTGTCTCCTTCTTGTGGATCTTCTGAAGTGGGTTTTTCCTTTTGGGGAGGAGAGGAGGAGCACAGTTGCCCATCACTGCAGATGTAGCAGCAGCCGCCGCTGCCGCCGGGCATCCTCCTCTGTGTACAGTGGACGGAACATGGCACGTGTCACAAGGGCCTATTCTGCAGCTTGTTACGGGATGAATGACATCACATGGTGCCCTGACGGATTCGTGACCAATGGGGCCCTGACATGACAATCTACAATGCAATGATGATTGATGATTATTATAATATCTTGTATTGTTTTTTTTTCTCTTTGAACAGGGCGTACTTCGGAGGAAAAGGTGTGGCCTTGAGTGGGCGGGCGGGTCTATGCAGATGAAGAGCCCGAAGAGGAGCATGATGGTGTGAGGGCAGAGTAGAGGACTAGAAGCTCTCCCTGGTTTGTGAGAGCGAGAAGGCGGCTGTCTGCTGGAATGTGGCTGGGGCCTGCCTGCAGGAGGCTGCCTGTCGCCCTCAGAAGTGTTCTGTGTTGGCGACCGTGGGCCTCGGCGGCGGTCCCTTTTCGGGTTATCGCTTCTCGGCCTTTTGGCTAAGATCAAGTGTAGTATCTGTTCTTATCAGTTTAATATCTGATACGTCCTCTATCTGGGGACCATATATTAAATGGATTTTTTCGAACAGGGAGATGGAAAAAGAGCTTGCTCTGTCCACTCCACGCATTGACCTGGTATTGCAGTACCTCCAGGACCGGTGCACCCCTTCCTAATCCAGTATCCAAAAACAGAACGACTAGATTGCAAGAATAATCCTTCTTCCACTCCTTCCAGCAAGCAGAGTGGAAAGCTGTGCCCTGCCTCAGTCTGCACTCATCTGTTTTTTTGTTTTTTCTCTCTCTCTCTCTCTCTTTCTGCCCAGTGTTGCTTGCTGCATAATACCTGCGTGTGTCAGTCTGTCCATCTCCTGATGATGCAGCAGCAGCAGCAGCAGCCGCAGCCGTAGCTGTAGGATCCATCACCTGCCCATTCTCCTCATGGGCCAAATCCAATTAAGACTGATAGATTAATTGGCTTATCAGATGAATGCAGTGTTTGGACCAGCACGCACGTAGCAAGCACCTGTGGGATTGTTTGGCCTGTTGTGCACATTCATTCCTGGAAAGTGACACTTTTGGAACAGTTTGGCTGGATGTGGGTAACCATTTTGCTTTTCCAGTCCTTCAGTACGTAATGTATGCCTGTGTCTCCCTCTTGTGGATATTGTAAACGTAACTGGATTAAGTGGAGGCGAAAGTCGTCCAGCACTTCCAATGTATCAGGAGCAGCTGGACCTACCTCGCCTGTACAATGGACGGAACACTGCACGTGTCACAGTGGGCAGGTCAGGTCAGCATAAGGTCAGGTCAGGTCAAGGGATGACATCACAATGGGCCCTGACGGAACACTCAACAATGAGGCCCTGGCATCAATCAACAATGAGGCCTCTGACATCACAATCAACAATGAGGCCTCTGACATCACAATCAAATCCAAGTTGTTTCTTTCTTTTCTTTCTCTTTCTTCTCTTTTTCTTTTCTTCTTCAGCCTATCCTCCTCCCTCTCCCTCCCTCCTCCTCCCTCCCTCCCTCCTCCTCTTCAGTCCTGTATTTGCTTCCCTCCTATCTCGTCTCTTTTTTTTGGCGCTTTAGTCACTAGGACGCATGTGTAGAAAAGAAAAGGCGTGAGCCAAAAGTAGAGTGTGCATCTGTGGTGGTGCTATGCTGATGGTGAACCTGAAGAGGCGCGATGGTGAGGTCAGAGAGGAGGATACAGCAGTTGCTCCTCTGGTTTATGCCAGCTGAGATGAGCTCCTGGAATGTGTCTGTCGCATTGGGAAGTGTTCTGTGTTGCTGAGCGTGGGCCTGGGCCGTGAGCTTCTCTTTGGGCTATCACTTTCTGGCCTTTTGAGCTGGACCGATATACCATCCACAGCCAGTTGGAGCATTTGCAGTCAAAGTGTATATTGGCACCGGCCGTGCTGGACAATTCACAACATGGGAATGGTTGGTAAATCAGCATCGTGACTCCTACTGCTCCTATATGGAGCCACTTTGATCTGCTCAACTACTTTGCTGTGGCTGAGAACGAGAACGAGCAAGGCAAGAGTGAAGTTTAACCTGATGGAGAAGATGCTACTCCCATGTGGGCCACCCATGGACAAGCCAGACGAGCCCTAGAAATTGGGCAATGATTGCTGGTTTTTCCTCGTGGTACAGGAGTACTTATCTGTAGTTCTTCATGTGAATGTCGTATTTTTTACTATTGCAACAGAAATGTATGAATTGCTGCACTGAAAGCCCTATTTGTTAACAATTATTCTTATTATTATTCTTATTCTTATTCTTGTATTAATCATCATCAAACAATTTTAATCTTTTTTCCAAACAATATATTTGGTGTCAATATCTTGATTACATCCCCCATCTGCATCATCCGCAGCTACCTGTGCTTCCATCTTCCATCCACTGTGGCTGTCGGCTCCGGCACCCGGCCGACCCAAGTCTTCTCACTCCGAATCCACTTGGGCTGATGGAATAATTGGCTGATCAGCTGAATGAAGTGTTTGGGCCTCGCCCGCCCGCGCACCTGGGGTTTGGGCTGTCGTGAACATGCTCCTCCTAATTGACTTACGCTTGGAGCAACAAGCTGGCTGATGTTACCATTATGCTCTTCTTAAGTAAGTAAGCATGGCTGGCTGCTGTGTCTCCTTCTTGTGGATCTTCTAGAAGTTGGGTTTTCCTTTTGGGGAGGAGAAGGAGGAGCACGGTTGCCCCTCCCTGCTGGATGTGCAGCCGCGGCACGCCGCTGCTTCGCAGGCATCCTCCTCTGTCGTACAGTGGGCGGAACATGGCTTACAGTGTCACTTTGGGCCTATTCTCTGCAGCTTGTTCTGGGATGAACGAGCTTCACACTGTGCCTAGCGAGGATTCGTGACCAATGCCCCTGACACTGACAATCTACAATGCAATGATGATTGATGAAGATTATTATAATATCTTGTATTGTTTTTCTCTTTGAACAGGGGCGTGCTTCAGGTGGAAAGGTGTGGCCTTGAGTGGGCCCAGGCGCAGGTCCATGCAGATGAAGAGCCGAAGAGGAGCATGATGGTGTGAGGGCAAGAGTAGAGGACCCAGAAGCTCTCCCTGGTTTGTAGAGCGAGAGGCGGCTGTCTGCTGGAATGTGGCTGGGGCCTGCCTGCAGGAGGCTGCCTGTCGCCTTCAGAAGTGTTCTGTTGTTGGCGACCGTGGGCCTCGGCGGCGGTCCCTTCGAGGTGTACGCTTCTCGGCCTTTTGGCTAAGATCTAGTGTAGTATCTGTTCTTATCAGTTTAATATCACGATACGTCCCTATCTGAGGACCTTATAGTAAATGGATTTTTCGAACAGGGAGATGGAAAAAGAGCTTTGCTCTAGTCCCTCACGCATTGTCCTGGTATTGCAGTACCTCCCAGGACCGGTGCACCCCTTCCTAATCCAGTATCCAAAAACAGAGCAGACTAGATTGCAGAAAGACAATCCTTCTTTCCCTCCTTCCCGGCAAGCAAGTGGAAAGCTGTGCCTGCCTCAGTCTGCACCTCATCTGTTTTTTTGTCCCTCTCTCTCTCTCTCTTTCTGCCCAGTGTGCTTGCTGCATAATGCCTGCGTGTGTCAGTCTGTCCATCTCCTGATGATGCTGCAGTAGCAGCAGCAGCATAACCGTGGCCTGTAGGATCCATCACCTGCCCATTCTCCTCAAGGCCCGAAATCCAATTCAAGACTGATTACGATTAGTGGCTTATCAGATGAATGCGAGTGTTTGGACCCTTGCGCTCATAAAGCAAGCACCTGTAGGGATTGTTTGGCCTGTTGTGCACATTCATTTCCTGGAAAGTGACACTTTTGGAACGAGATTTTGGCTGGATGCTAAGTAACCATTTGCTTTCAGTCCTTCAGTACCCATGTCTTATGCCTGTGTCTCCCTCTTGTGGATATTCTGTGTCTTTGGATTAGAATGCGACTGAAAAGTCATCCTTACCCCAATGTATCAAGGCAACTGGACCTCAACCACTTTTTCTTGCAATGGGCGGAACCTG
>JAKVIS010001925.1:0-27397 GCA_033119425.1 Bufotes viridis
CATGCACTGTCATTTAATAATATAGTTAATACAAAACATATTGAATTTCTAATGTTTGAGATGGTGACACATGGGTCATGAAGGGGAAACAAGAATACTTTACCTTATACATGGGGCGATTTGCTCTAGAAAGGGTAAGAATCATAAATGATGATCAGATGGATCAACCATCAACTAGTTCTAGGAAAGAACAGAGAGGTGGACTAATAAATCGCAAAACACCAACTAACAGTTGAATGGTCTTGGGGAAAGAGTCCTTAGTTTACAGATAAGTTGTGTGAAAGTTTGTCTCTCAGTTTAGAGAGGAGACGACCCTCTTACTCCTCAGATGTTGTAGCAGGCCATAAAACCTTGAGACAAATTCAGTCCTGTGTTAAGTATATCAAGGACAGTCATAAATTTGTATTCCCAATCTCGTCTATCCCTTAGGGATTTGAAATGACCATTTTATATTAATACTTGGAGGTCTGTAATGCTATGGCCAGGATCATCGTAATGTTTGGCAACAGGAAAGTTTTCTTTTTCTCCTTTATAAAATGACGGTGAGACCTTATCCTCGCCCTGTTTCTCCTACATAAAGACCCTGAGTTGGACATTTAGTGCACATAATGAGGCACTGTACACCACATTAGATGCATTAGATGCGGAACACGTTAATGTTTCAGGAATCTTATAGTCCTGCTGGGTGTTGGGGATACATATCCTGTCTGTGGTCAGTATGTGTGAACAGGTTTTTCAGCTCCTCACATTGCAGTGAAAGTTCTTTTCTGTACATTGGATGGTAGTGAACTCCTGATCATCAGATATCTTAAATTCGGAGGTTGTCTGAAGCATAGCATGGGAGGGTCTGTGAATATTGTCATCTCGACGGTCATCTCTGAGTAGAGTATTATGTAGTTTTGTTGTGGTTTTTCTTAGTACTTCTAGTTGTGGGTTGTAGGTCACTACTAGAGGTACACAGTCATTGCCTTCTTTTTGTTTATATTCAAGGAGATGATTTCTGGGGATCCTGGCGGCTCTGTTGATTTGGTCCTGAATTGTGGTAGGATGGTAGCCTTGGTCATTGTCGGACTGGGTTACCTAGGGCCCACCAGTAAAATTTATTTTAGGGGCCCACCGTACGGATACATTCAAATATAATAAATAATCTCACAAGTTTTTTATATGAACATAGGCTGGTGGAGGTGCTGTACATTGAATATATGTATGTAGTGCAGTAAGTCAAATGTGTTATGTGCCACTTGTGGAGGGGGTGGGAGACAAGGGACCAACCTAGCTTAGAGGCCCACCGGGGATTCCCCTGTGCCTCTGTGGGCCAGTCCGAGCCTGGCCTTGGTATAAAAGTATCCTCTTAAGGTGGCCCAAGTGTTTATCCCTGTCTATTGGGCTGGAGCCGATACAATTGTATCTGATGGCCTGGCTGTAGACAATGTGCTTGGGGTGGAAGCTGTCCCATCTGAGTTATGTAGGATGATCAGTGGGTTTCCAATATAGGGATGTCTGTATTAAGTTGTTTTGAATACTTTTGGTATTCAAAATTATTCTGTTTGCAGAGTATCACTTCTCAGTCTCCTCAGCTGATGAATCATGTGATGCCTTATCTCTGGTCTCCTGAGCACGTAAAAGTTCACTTAAGCCATATTCTTATTGGTTGGATAAGAGTTTAGCTATAATGAGTGTTTATGAGATCAGGAGATCAGAGATAAGGCTTCATATGAACTCATAGGACTGAGAAGTGATACTCTGCAAACCGACTAATTTTGTAACCTTTGCATCTCAAAAATGGCTGAACATTTTTCATAAAGACCAACTTAAAAAATTATTTTCAGCCTGAAATTAGTAAAATGTATGAGCAAAAGGGCTATAGCTTTTAAAGGGCCAGCATGTTATAATGCATTTCCAGCCAATACTCTGCTTCCAAATTCTTCTTAACCTCTTCACACATCCGGACATATCTGTATGGTCCAAAATGGTTTATGGAGTAGGCTCATTAGCTGAAATTACTCCATATGCAGCGGGTACAAAATGTGTAATAGAGCTGACACCACAGTGATGGGAAGCAGAGATGATTCTGATCCCTGTCATTTAACACCTCAGATGCCGCAGTAAATATAAATAAAAATGCTCATGGGAAACACTGCATCATGTTGGGTTAGGGCAGTGGTGGCAAATCTATGGCATGGGTGCAATAGGCGGCACTCAGAGCCCTCGCTGTGGGCACCCGCACCCTGGAAAAAGTCTATAGTGTACCAATATGCCTTAGACCTTTCCTGCTATTCATCAGCATGTGGTGCACTATGAACAGCACAGGAGGGAATTAAATGTAGGCAGGCTATTATAGCTAAATGATAAAGTACATGGAAGATATACTATATTGGTATTCCGGTTAAATTGCCATGTTGGTACTTTGCGATAAATAAGTGGTTTTGCAGTTTGGGCACTCGGTCTCTAAAAGGTTCACCATCACTGGGTTAGGGGATCATTTTATCAAATATGTATATGTAATAGCTCTTATATAGGCAGCCAAGAGCCAAGTTGTAGATTAATGGTGAATTTACAGACTTTTTATTTTAACTCTAAGCACTAGACAGGGCGATCCCTTTTCTCCACTTCTATTTGCTTTATTTATAGAGCCCCTGGCTATAAAAATCAGGTCACACCCCTCCATACAGAGATTTGAGTGTCAAAGCATTGATGATAAAGTATTGTTATATGCAGATGATATTTTTCTTTTTAAAATATCTAGGAAGACATTCCCTGAAGAGATTTGGTAGTTTTTGGAATTTTCTATTAACTGGTCTAAAACCAAGCTCTTGCCATTGGATAGAGACTGTGTTAAAAATCCCGAGGAAAAATATGATAGTTCAGGAGGTGTCTGTGTTAGAATACCTGGGGATATGTATAAATAGGAGTTCGAATATATATCGCTCAATATACTGTCCTTTACTCATAAAATTAGAAAAAAATCAAAGTCTGGATTAAACTCCCTAAATCGAAGACCTAGAGAATAGCCCTGGTAAAAAAAAAAAATCTGTTTTATATATTCTTTTAATGCTATCCAGTGTGGATTAATAAGAAAATTTTACGAAAATTGAGGCATTAATAAATGATTTAATCTGAGGCAGAAAAAGGGTTAGACTGAATCTGGACTATCTTAATATACCAAGAGAACGGGAAGCCTTTCCATCCCAAATATGGGATACTACTTTATGGCTTCTCAGTTGTATTTTTTGGTCAAGTGGGATGAATCTGTGTTCATATATTATTGGGTCTTTGTTTTGTTTAAAGGCTATGATAACATTGTTCAATTCAATTGTTGGATTCAGGGCAATTGCATACTACTAGATATAAAGGGGCAACATTGTATTATCTTTATGATAAGCTGTGGCACTGGCTTAAAATGTTATTTAAGTGCTCTAAAGCTACAGTATACTTGCCCTTATAGGGTAATAACTACATGAAGGAATTCTTAACATATTTCACCTCATTCCCTGAAAAATGTAGTAAAAAGTATAAAAAGTAATCAAAAAGACATCTGTCAGGGAGGTACAAAGAAATCACTGGGCTCCATAGGAAGAATCTAAATTGGGCCCCCATTTTCCATTAATAGCCCCTCCCTCTACCCGTCCTGGCCAGTATATACAGCAGTGTTCTGATATGTGAGGTATGATGCATAACTTACAGCTCGTAGCTCACATATCAGTACACTGCTGTATATACTATTAATCTGTACACACTGCATCTATTGTACCTTGTACCTCATATATCAGTACACTATTGCATATACTATATATCTGTACACACTGCATACCTTGTACCTCATATGTCAGTACATTGTTGTATATACTATATATTTGTACACATTGCTATTGTACCTCATACATCCCAGATCAGTACACTACTGGGTATACTACATACCTGTGTCCACTGCATCTATTATACTGTATAATAGATGCAGTGTGTATATGTGTGTATATATATATATATATATATATATATATATATATATATATAGAGCAGTATACTCATATGAGAAATACAACGTTTAATACTGTAGATGTGGCGTGTACAAATATATGTGGTCAATATATACTAGTGAGATATGAGTACAATAGGGAATGGGGTGCAAATGAAGAGAATGGAGGAGGACCTTCTCTTACCACTCCATTCTAGTCTCAGTAAAGAACTCATTGTGCAGTTATTCTCCATGCTGTTAGGGGTTAAAGGACCTGTGATGTTGCTCTGTGCAGTTCTTTTACTAAATGTACAGAACCATCCTGCATTGCATTGTGCTTAAGCAATGGTGTTCTTCTCCTTTGACTCTTTCAATTTTAGTTAACTAGTTCTCTGAACACCTCTACATTTCTGCCACCTGTCGGAGCTACTGCCTGCCTACCATTGTGCCTGTATTCTGGCAACCCTAAACCAGGATCCCTTTTGTACATGAACTCTACTTGCTGTGCACTCTTGTTCATCTTAATCTTCTGCCTACTGATGTACCATGTCCTGGTGTCATCTGTCCAGTTTTGTTCTGGTGTTGCTGATGTGAGACTACTCTTGGGGTGGCCATGTAGAAGTTCCCGGCAGGCAATTCCAGATCCCTGTATTGGGTTAAATTGTGACTATCAGGGAAGTTCTGGAACTCTGCTCACTAATTGATCCCTTCTATCCTGCTGCCTTAATCATCTAGTGAAGTAGTCCCTAGCCCCTTCTTGCTTTCATCTGTCATCTTTTATAATATTTAACAGTTGGATGCAGAAGACTGGGCCATACATATCAAAGAACATCTCATATGACTTTATTGGTGTGTTAAAGTATGTGATTGAAATGCTACAGTTTTTAATCTCATCATAAAATTTAATTGAAAATGAGACATGTTACAAACTTTACAAAAGGTCTAATCTATGACATTGTTCTAATTATTGTGATATGCTCACATTAATAAAGACAAGAAAAATACGTTACTTGTAAATTTGACATGAAAATTAAATAAATACATTTAAATTTAAACATAAAACCAAATGTCCAAAGCAGGTTGGATGAGAAATGGAAGCAGGAAGCTCGCTCACTGCCAACTGAGGGAGAGAAGTGCCAGGTTCTACATACAGAATAAGGGTGTCTTCCTTCTCTTGTTATCTTCAAAGGTTGATTAATTATTGCAACGTTTTTCTTTTAAACAAAACCCCTTAGGCAAAAGCAAAAGAAACTTGGATGAACACGGACATCGCTGCCAAACTTCTTCTCTTATGTTCTTAATTTACTTCTACCCTTTGTCAGTGGCTTATATTTTGTGACTTTTACTGAACAATATACCTGGAATTCTATGTACCAACAAATTTCTTAATATTGTGTACCTAACAACTCACCAGCACATTTGTGAAACCCTTTCTAGATGTTTTTCTTCATATTGTGTATGGATCTTAAAGGTAGGTCCAAGATAATTAAAAATCTCAGAAAACTCCTACAAATGCTTGGGAAAAAATACTTACCCCTTTCTCCACCACAGTCTCTGTGGTGCTAGTCCAACTCTCCTTACACTATTTGTTTGCAAACAGCAGTCGTGACATTCTAGGGTAGTACACCTAACTACTGCAGCCAATCAGTGTCCTCACCTTTAGACTGCTGAGGACAGTGATTGCCTGAAGCAGTAACAGTAATTCAGTAATTACACTAAACACACTGGTAAGGAGTGCATGCGTTATTTAGTTGTTGTCATTTACTGGTTGACCCCATTTAGATCTGATTTAATTAAGGGGCCCTGAGCTTAGTATTTGTGTCCACTGAGTTTTTACATCAGAATTCATGATTGGGTAGTATGTATCCCTGTATCATTGCTCTTTCTACTTGATTATATCAGTATTATTTATAAAATTATGTTTCAATTCAACATCCATTAGACTAATGTTCTGTGGTGTTTTTTATGTATTTCTTTAGAAATTTAATTCACTTTTTTTGCAGAATTTTAACAAGATATTCGATTAGTTATGAATTACTTTATAACAATTTGCCTTCCATTGTATGTAGGTGACAAAATGATGGGGAACGGCGATTGCAGTGCCCCCCGTCATTTAACCTCTCACATTAAGCCTTTCAGGGGCTACTCAGGGGTTAAAAAAAATACTCCCCTTATCCACTTGCTTGCGCAAATGCAGTCCACTCCCATCTTGATTGAAGAAACCCCACCAAAAGACCAGCGGCGAGCGTTAGGATGTCACCACGTGATCAGGCTGGGACCGCGCAGTGACATCATCACTTAGGAAAAAATGATTAGTTATCACTAAGTGCAAGGAAATTTGGTTTTGTGATGAAATGAAATTCGGATCGAAGTCCACTTTGGATACTTCAATTCGCTCAATACTAGTAATAAACTATAGCTACATTCTCTATGGGGACATCTCTGCAGAATTATGTAAGGACTAGTTCCATATCATAACTGTTGGGGGGTTCTTATGCAGGTTTCATAAATGTCTGAGGAATGTCTGCGACCCCCACCAATTGAGATCATCGCATTCCCTGACACTCATTTTTAGAACAAATAAGGCGGTAGTAGCTACTAAGGGGGAGAGGCAAGGGTTACATAGTAACATATTATATAAGGCCAAAAAGACATTTGTCCATCCAGTTCGGCCTGTCATCCTGCAAGTTGATCCAGAGGATCACAAAAAAAATAAAAACCTATGAGGTAGAAACCAATTTTCCCCACTTAAGGGTAATAAAAATTTCCTTCATGACTCCAATCAGGCAATCAGAATAACTCCCTGGATCAACGACCTATCTCTAGTAACTATAACCTGTAATATTATTACACTGCAGAAATACATCCAGTGCCCTCTTGAATTCCTTTATTGAACTCACCATCACCACCTCCTCAGGCAGAGAGCTCCATAGTCTCACTGTTCTTACCATAAAGAATCCTCTTCTATGTTTGTGTACAAACCTTCTTTCCTCCAGACGCAGAGGATGTCCCCTCGTCACAGTCACAGTCCTGGGGATAAATAGATGATGGGAGAGATCTCTGTACTGACCCCTGATATATTTATACATAGTTATTAGATCTCCCCTCAGTCGTCTTTTTTTCTAAAGTGAATAACCCTAATTTTAATAATCTTTCACGGTACTGTAGTTGCCCCATTTCAGGTATTACTTTAGTTACCCTCCTCTGAACCCTCTCCAGCTCTGCAATGTCTGCCTTGTTCACAGGAGCCCAGAACTGTACACAGTACTCCATGTGTGGTCTGACTAGCAATTTGCAAAGTGGTAGGACTATGTTCTCATCACGGGCGTGTATGCCCTTTTGATGCAACCCATTATCTTATTGGTAGAGTTGAGCTGAACCCGAACTGTATAGTTCGGGTTCATATCGAATCATTGGGGTTCGGGTCCATACTTTGGTGATTTCTTCCCGCTTTCTGAAGGGCTGCACAGCAGCCAATCAGATAGCGTTTTACTTATTGCCCTAAGAAGCTATTACAGCCTAGGGTGATCAGCGGCCATTTTGTGTTCTTTTGGTGCACTAGCACATGTTTTGAGCTGCCACCAAGTTCAACATACATTTTTGGGTTCAATAGTAGGCTTTTTTTTGCAATATCCTACATCAGGGGTTGTGCTTACTGTCACATCTTGAAACACAGGATAGAAATTGCTATATTTTATTGAGGGGTGAAATTCAATTGCCAAAATACCAATCCCCTAAATCTGGTGTTTCAATTGTGGCTGGCTAAGTTTAATAATGTACGTCAAAGGATAGATTTTTTTCTGGGGTGAAATTCAATTGCCAAAATACCAATCCCCTAAATCTGGTGTTCCAGCTGTGGATGGCTAAGTTTAATGCTGTAGTCACAGGATAGATTTTTTTCTGGGATGAAATTCAATTGGCAAATTAACAATCCCCTAAATCTGGTGTTCCAGCTGTGGCTGGCTAAGTTTAATACTGTACGTCAAATGATAGATTTTTTTCTGGGGTGAAATTCAATTGCCAAAATAACAATCCCCTAAATCAGTGGTTTTAGCTGTTGCTGGCCAAGTGTAATACTTTCCGTAAAAGGATCAATTTTATTTCTGGGGTGAAATTCAATTGCCAAAATAACAATCCCCTAAATCTAGTGTTCCAGCTGTGGCTGGCCAAGTGTAATACTGTCCGTCAAAGGAAAGAATTTTTTGTGGGGTGAAATTCAATTGCCAAAATACCAATCTCCTAAATCTGGTGTTCCAGCTGTGGCTGGTTAAGTGTAATAGTGTATGTCAAAGGATAGATTTTTTTCTGGGGTGAAATTCAATTGCCAAAAAAACAAACCCCTAAATCAGTGGTTTTAACTGTTGCTGTCCAAGTGTAATACTGTCTGTAAAAGGACAGATTATATTTCTGTGGTTAAATAAAATCGTTGAAATAGAAATCCTAAACATCTGTTCTTTCCGCTGTTCCTCTCCAAGTGTAATTCTGTCCGCAATAGGGTATATTACATTCAGCGTGTCAGCGTCTAAATACAAGGCCTGAAAAATAAATCCTCTATATTTGCACACGCTACTGTGCATCTCCAAGTGTATTTCTGTCCGTAAAAGGGTATATTACACTTGAGGTCTAAATACAAGTGCTGAAAGCGTAATCTTCTATATTTGCACACGCTATTGTGCATCTCTCCAAGTGTATTTCTGTCTGCCCTGTGTGCCCTGTTGCGCTGTTTCGAGTACTCCACTAACATGGCCAGTGGCGATGACGCCGTTATCAGTGTTACAATACCACTTCTATGTCTCCTTGAGAAAACACTTAGGGCGATGATGGAAGAGGAAGTGGCCCAGGAGGAGGAGGAGGAGAAAGAGGGGTCATTTCTAACACGTTCAGGCCAGTCTTTCAGAAGTGGCTCAGAGGGAGGTCTTTGCAACAGCAGAGGCTAGGTACAAATTTGGCCAGCCAGGGCCCACTACTGGAAGACGAGGAGGACGATGATAAGGAGGAGTTGGAGGAGAATGAGGATGAAGCATGTTCTCAGCGGGTGGCACCCAACGCAGCTCAGGCCCATCACTGGTGCGTGGCTGGGGGAAACGGAGGACGATGACGATACACCTCCCACAGAGTACAGCTTGTCCTTACCTCTGGGCAGCCTGGCACACATGAGCGACTACATGCTGCAGTGCCTGCGTAATGACAGCAGAGTTGCCCACATTTTAACGTGTGCTAACTACTGGGTGACCACCCTGCTGGATTCTCGGTACAAAGACAACGTGCCCACCTTAATTCCCGCACTGGAGCGTGATAGGAAAATGCGTGAGTACAAGCGCACACTGGTAGATGTGTTCCTAAGAGCATTCCCAACTGACACAGGGGAGAAGTGAAAGCACAAGGCGAAGGCAGAGGAGGAGCAAGAGGTCGCCAGCTGATAGGGAACATGTTAGCAGGAGGCAGCATTTCAACAACATGGTGGAACAGTACGTGTGTACACTCTTCCACGTACTGATGGATGGTTCGGCCCTATTCAACTTCTGGGTCTCCAAATTGTCCACATGGCCAGAGCTAGCCTTTATGCCTTGGAGGTACTGGCCTGCCCTGTGGCCAGTGTATTGTCTGAATGTGTATTTAGTATGGCAGGGGGCGTCATTACAGACAAACGCAACCACCTGTCCACAGCCAACGTGGACAAGCTGATGTTCATAAAAATAAACCAGGCATCGATCCCACAGGACCTGTCCATCCCTTGTGCAGAATAGACATTTATGACTGCCTCACCCTCAACCATACTTACTTGTACTCCAGGGCACTTCTTTATTGAATCCTCTTTTTTAATCGTATCATTATTTTGGGCGCAACACCAAGTTGAATGAACCTCTCTGTCTGGGTGCCAGGTGCCTACATTTCCGCTAATCGCCTGATGCTTTGGTGCGTGACATGAAGCCTGATTTTCTGCTATGGAACCTCTCTCCTCTGTCTGGGTGCTGGGGCCTAAATAACTGAAAGTGGCCTGTTCCATTGGTGGGTAACATGATGCCTGTTTTGCTGCTATGGGACCTTTCTCCTCTGTCTGGGTGCCAGGGGCTTACATTTCAGATAATCGCCTGTTGCTATGGTGGATGACATTATCCTTTTTGATGTCGAATGACCTCTACTCTGTCTGGGTTTCAGGGGCCTATGTTCGTTTAATCACTTGTTGTCTTAGTGGGAAATATTAAACTCATTTTACTGTCAAATAACTGCCCCATTGTGTGGGTTTAAGGGGCCTATATGTCGTTTAATCATTTGTTGCTTTGGTGGGTGACATTATCCTCTTTATACTGTCATATGACCTCTACATTGTCTGGTTGTCAGGGGCCTATATTTCGTTTAATCGCTTGCTGCATTGATGGGAGATATTAAACTCTTTATACAGTCAAATGACCTCTACATTGTCTGGTTGTCAGGGGCCTATATTTTGTTTCATCGCGTGCTGCATTGGTGAGAGATATTAAACTCTTTTACGGTGAAATGCCTGCCCCATTGTGTGGGTGTCAGGGGCCAATTTTTCGTTTAATTGCTTGTTGTCTTGGTGGGAGACATTAAACTCTTTTACTGTCAAATAACCTCTCCTCTGTCTGGGTGTCAGGGGCCTACATAAATTATAATGGCCTGTTCCATTGCAGGTTGACCTAAGGCCTGTGTTGCTGTTACGGGACCGCTCTCCTCTTTGCGGGTGCCATGGTACTCCTCGATATAAAATGAGGCCTGTGGCACTGCTGGGTGAAATCAATACTGCTTTGGCATGATTGTAACTCTCCTCTTTGTGGGTCCCGTGGGCCTGAATGTTTGATTAAGGCCTGTGGCCCTGCATGCAGACATGATTCCTTCTTGGCTGTGATGACATTTTTAACTTCCATGTATGGTTGCGATTGGCCTGAGCCTGTGAGTGAGGCCTGTGACACTGCTGGCAGACATGAATCCTTCTTGGCTGTGATGTGAACTTTAACTCCCATGTATGTTTCCCATGGCCATGAGTCTGTGAATGAGGCCTGTGGCACTGCAGGCAGACATGAATCCTTTTTGGCTGTGATGAGAAATTCAACTCCCATAGCATTCCCACCTGACGCCACCCAACCTCCTATTTCACCTCCTCCTCCAAGTTGCCAATTGATATTGGTTAATTTTTATTTATTTTATTTTAAGTCATTTCCTATCCACATTTGTTTGCAGGGGATTTACCTACATTTTGATGCCTTTTGCAACCCTCTAGCCCTTCCCAGGGCTATTTTACAGCCTTTTAGTGCCCAAAGGTATGGGGTTCCCATTGACTTCAATGGGGTTCGGGTCAAGTTCAGATCGAGTTCGGATCCCGAACCTGAATATTTTCGTGAAGTTCGGCCGAACTTCTCGAACCCGAACATGCAGGTGTGTTCGCTCAACTCTACTTATTGGCCTTAGTGGCAGCTGCCTAACACTAGTTTTGAAGCTTGGTTTGCTGTTTATTAAAATTCCTAGATCCTTTTCCATGTCAGTGTTACCGAGTGTTTTACCATTTAGTATGTACGGGTGACTTGCACTAATCCTTCCCATGTGCATAACTTTACATTTGTTAATGTTAAACCTCATCTGCCACTTATCTGCTCAAGCCTCCAATCTATCCAGATCCCTTTGTAGCAGTATATTGTCCTCTTCAGTGTTAATTAATTTACACAGTTTAGTGTCATCTGCAAAAAGTTATATTTTACTATGCAAGCCTTCAACAAGATCATGAATAAATATATTCAAATTGTGTACTGTTAATAACCACCCTCCGTTTTCTATCACTCAGCCAGTTATTTACCCACTTTCAGACATTGTCTCCCAATCCGAACATTCTCATTTTATATTTTATATACTAACCTTTTATGTGGTACAGTGTCAAATGCTTTGGAGAAGTCCAGATATACGACATCAATTGATTCGCCGTTGTCAAGTCTAGAACTAACCTCCTCATACAAGCTGAATAAATAAGTTTGGCATGACCAATCTCTCATGAAGCCATGCTGATAAGATCCTCTAAGATAGTATCTCTCAGAAAACCTTCAAACAGTTTACCCACAACAGATGTTAAATTCACCGTCCTAAAGTTTCCAGGCTCTGTTTTTGGACCCTTTTGAATATTGGCACCACATTTGCTATGCAGCAATCCTGTGGAACATTCCCTGTCAGTATAGAGTCTGCAAATATCAGAAATAAGGGTCTGGCTATGACATTACTTAATTCTCTTAGGATAAAGGGGTGTATGCCATCTGGTCCTGGGGATTTGTCTATCTTAACCTATGTAAGTCTCTTAGTCTCGGTCTCTAGTTTGGCAACTTTTATTTGTTTTTTGCTTTTTGAAGTTTGGTATTTTTGTTCCTCCCTGTAGAAATGCTCTTTTGATTGATAATTGGAAGGTTATTACTTTATGGTCACTATTTCCCAGGTTTCCCCCAATTTGCATGTCTGTTGTTCTGTCAGGTCTATTGGTTAATACTAAGTCCAGTATGGCCATCCTCTAGTCGGGTCATGAACCAGTTTGGAAAGGGAATTGTCTTTGGTTACTGCCAAGAATCTGTTTCCTTTTGGGATGTACAGCTTTCAGTTTCACAGTATATATCTGGATAGTTGAAGTCCCTCATAATAACCACCTCATTATGATTTGTGGCCTCGTCTATCTCGTTAAGTAGTAGATTTTCTGTGGACTCTGGTATATTAGGTGGTTTATAGTAAACTCCTATTAGTAATTTATTATTGTTTTTGGCTCCATGTATCTCTACCCAGAATGACTCCACATGTTCATGTCCCTCACTTATATCTTCTCGGACTGTGGGCTTTAGACAGGACTTTCCATAAAGGCAGACCCCCTCCCCCTCTCTGTTTTTGACGATCTTTTCTAAACAGACTGTAACCCTGTACATTAACTGCCCAGTCATAGCTATCATCCAGCCATGTCTCAGTTATTCCCACTATGTCATAGTCCTCCTCGCACATCACTAAATCCAGTTCCCCAGTTTTGTTAGTCAGGATTCTGGCATTAGTATACATACAATAGGTTCTGGTGGAAAAAAAAAAAAAAAGATTAAAATGGGTCGAATAACATAGAAGCTGCCATCTATAATATAATTTGATATCTAAGTTTCAGTTGTTTAAATCAAAAAGGAAATCATACCATTAGTGAGATAAATAACAACTTAAAGAATTCTGGAGTGGCTGATGCCTTATAAGAAATATATCATTTATGCAGCTGCTTTGATGCTGGTAAAGTGGAAGTCATAGGCTTTGTTCTCATCACCAAAACGTCTATGAAGAACCCATCTTCAAACATATGCCTATCAATCCTCCTTTCTATTTAAGTTCCAAAGAGAATAGCACTATACACTGTGGTAACCATGCCATCAAAATACTTACACCTTTGAAGCAATTTTAGTTTATGATTGCCTTTTACTCCTTTTTGGCTAAAAATCATATTTTCAATCGGCCTTTATTAAAAATATTGAGTCATTCTGTCACAAAGGGTTAAATGTTTTTCTAACTATGCGACTAGTTTTGTGTTGATCATCTAATAAACTTTATTTCTAAACGTACTAGGGAGTGTCACTTATTTAAGCCACATTCGTATCAGTAAGATCAGGATTGAGCTCTAATGAGTGTTTACAATGTGAGAGAGCAGAGATAAGGAGCCCATCTGCTCCCCAAATGATGGAAAAGACAGAAAATCCACAGGCAGCTAGTAGAGCAAGTCAGCTCTGTACACAAAAAAGGATTCTATATTGTTAATAAAGACCAATTGAAAAAATGATTTTTATCTCAAAGATGTACCCCCAAAGATGCCCCAAAAGATGTACATAGCCTGTAAACCTCAGATGGAAGCCAAATGTGAACTTGTGTCAAAATGATAACAAATAATACTTTTGCTGCTGTATGTTTCTTCTTCCAGGTCCTAGGAAGAAATCCATACCCACACTAAGCATTAGACTAGGTTTCATTGTGAAGAGCCATAACGAGAGAGCTTTATAACACCAGGAAGTTACAGAAACATTTGCTTGACTGTTTTCCTATAACTAAAAATGTCGATTAACTACACAGTAACTCATACTTTTACTTTGCAAGGAATTTCACTATTTATATCTTACTTGTCGGAGAAACCTATTAAATGATATATTCTTTTTTGCCAGTCTATGCAAAAATTTTGTTTGCAGAAATATATATTTTCTCTGAGTACATTAGGAATAAAAGTTTATTGCGAGTGCAATTTACAACCAAATGCATATTCTAAAGTTCGAGTTTTTATGGTGATAAATGGATCGGAGCAGTATATTCACTAACTAAAATTTCAGCAGCACAACCGTACATTGCAATGGGGCTCGAATTCCTAAACGGGGCTCAAGGCAACTTATGGTCCATTCAAGCCTCAGCTAAGCACATTTATTCATTCTCAAGTTTTACTGCCATGTATATCAAGATGACACAGGCTGGTATGAAAATCTGCTTTATAACACATTTGCATTGCAGTTAAATGAATGTTGTTTGCATTTCATGTGCACAGCGCCAGCATGATACAGAGCTACCAAAAATTAGTAAATGCAAAGTAAATAGCCCAATGGACATTGCCGAATTTTACTTTACTTAAAAAAGGTTAACAACATTTAAATTGCATGTCATGTAACAAGAGCTGGGTCAATACTGTGTAGAATGGGAACAATGGGATATAATGCCAAATAATTGTAATTTAATCCATTATCTTGATATAGACCCCTCCAACAATCATAAGCATATTTAAATATATGACCCTGATGCAAAACCTGTAACAGGACCCCCAACTGTCATGTGATAGGTATAATTTTAGTGTCTAATGTGGCAGAGGGCTGCTGGACATGATATGGCACCAGGTCCTCATGGTGATTACAGCTTCCAATCCCATATTAAGTTACATCATTTTAAAATCCAAAAAACTTACCAGTAATGTTGCCAACCTCAAGAAGAACCCAATGCCATTTTGAGGTGTTGTTTACAGTATATTCTTATTTCCCATTCCCATCTAAAGTTTGCATTGTGTATATTATGTAGGTTTAGATAAATTCAATATCAAGTTGAGAGCCTCAATTCTAGGTTTAGTAAAGAGTAAAATCTTAACCATCAATAACAAACCACTAAATTCGTCTGCCTAAAACGAACTGCCAATGGCATGTTGATGCCTGGTGACCAAAACTCAACTTTTACCAATGTTTCTACCACTGAGACTTTAATACAAACAAAATATGAGTATAAAATGCTACAAAGTACCATATAAATCAATTGCATCCTTCTTATAGAAACATAGAAACATAGAATGTGTCGGCAGATAAGAACCATTTGGCCCATCTAGTCTGCCCAGTATGCTGAATACTATGGATAGCCCCAGGCCCTATCTTATATGAAGGATGGCCTTATGCCTATCCCATGCATGCTTAACCCCTTAAGGACCGGGGGTTTTGGGATTTTTGCGTTTTTGTTTTGCGCTCCCTGCCTTCCAAAAGCCATAACATTTTTATATTTCCGCTCACATAGCCATATGACGGCTTGTTTTTTGCAGGACAAGTTGTAATTTTTAACGCTACCATTTATTTTTGCATGTGATGTAGTGGGAAACGGGAAAAAAATTCCAAATGGGGTGAAATTGCAAAAAAGCAATTTCACCACAGTTTTACGTGTTTTTAAATTACAACGTTCGATTTGTGATAAAACTGACTGGTTAATTTTATTCTTCAGGTCAGTACGAATCCGGCAATACCTAATATGTATAGTTTTTCTTGCGTTTTGAGAGTGAAAAAAATTAAAAGTGGGAATTTTTTTATTTTATTTTTTGTCGCCATGTTTTGACCCCTATAACTTTTTGTAGTTATGCGTACGGAGCAGTGTAGGGGCTCATTTTTGCATGGGCAATCTGAACTTTTAATTTATACCATTATCGGGTGCGTATGATGTTTTGATCACTTTTTATTCTTTTCTTTTAGGAAATGAAGCGTCCAAAAATGGCGAATTAGCCATTTGGACGCTTTTTTCGTTTTTATGTTTACCGTATGGTGAATATTTTTAATATTATTATAGTATGGGCGTTTTCGCACATTGCGACACCTATTATGTGTAATTTTTATTTTTTTATTTATTTTATTTTCATTTTGGGGAAAGGGGGTGATTTGAATTTTTATATTTTTTTATTTTATTTTTATTTTTTAAACTTTTTTTTTTTTTTACCACTTTCTTATAGTTCCCACAGGGAACTATAAGATGCAATCATCAGATTGTTATTCTCATATATTCCAATGCAATAGCATTGGAATATATGAGAAAATGCATATATTCCTATGGAGCCTATTACAGTCATAGGCTCCATAGGAATACTATGTAGTAACCTAGGTTTCATTCACAGAAACCTAGGCTACTACATGCATGCTCCGGCTCCCCTTGTGGCCATCAGGGGAGCCGGAGCACATACCGAAAGTGAAACTTTCGGTTTGCTGCTGATCAGATGCCGTGGTCAGGATTGACCACGGCATCTGAGGGGTTAAATGTCCGCGATCGGCATCGCTGCCGGTCGCGGACATGAGCTGCGGTGTCAGCTTGATGAATCAAGCGTTTACCCGCAGCTCATGCGCCCGCTCCGTGCGGGAGCGGGCGCCATCTTTAAAGTGCGGACGAAGGGCGTACATGTACGCCCTTCGTCCTTAAGGGGTTAAACTCCTTCACTGTATTTGCAGCTACCACTTCTGCAGGAAGGCTATTCCATGCGTCCACTACTCTCTCAGTAAAGTAATTCTTCCTGATATCCTTTGCAGTTTTTCTTCTTTTAAATATTCTCTCCTCTTTTACCGTGATGATTCCCTTTATGTATTTAAAAGTTTCTATCATATCCCCTCTGTCTCTTCTTGCTTCCAAGCTATACATGTTAAGGTCCTTTAACCTTTCCTGGTAAGTTTTGTCCTGCAATCCATGTACTAGTTTAGTAGCTCTTCTCTGAACTCTCTCCAAAGTTTCAATATCCTTCTGCAGATATGGTCTCCAGTACTGCACACAATACTCCAAATGAGGTCTCACTAGTGCTCTGTAGAGCGGCACGAGCACCTCCCTCTTTCTACTGTTAATGCCTCTCCTATACACCCAAGCATTCTGCTGGCATTACCTGCTGCTCTATGACATTGTCTGCCCACCTTTAGGTCGTCTGATATAATGACCCCTAAATCCCTTTCCTCAGATACTGAGGTTAGTACTATATCACTGATTTTATATTCTGCTCCCAGGTGCATTATCTTGCACTTATCGACATTAAATTTTAGTTGCCAGATTTTTGACCATTCCTCTAGTTTTCCTAAATCCTTTTCCATTTGGTGTATCCCTCCAGGAACATCAACCCTGTTACAAATCTTTGTGTCATCAGCAAAAAGACACACCTTACCATTGAGGCCTTCTGCAATTTCGCTGATAAAGATATTAAACAATATGGGTCCCAGAACAGATCCTTGAGGTACCCCACTGGTAACAATACCATGGTCTGAATATACTCCATTGATTACAACCCTCTGTTTTCTGTCCTTCAACCACTGCCTAATCCATTCAACAATATGTGAGCTCAAGCTCAAAGACTGCAGTTTATTGATAAGCCTTCTATGTGGGACAGTATCAAATGCCTTACTAAAGTCCAGATAAGCGATGTCTACTGCACCTCCGCCATCTATTATTTTAGTCACCCAATCAAAAAAGTCAATAAGATTAGTTTGACATGATCTCCCTGAAGTAAACCCATGCTGTTTTTATCAATCAACCCATGGGTTTTTAGATGTTCCACAATCCTCTCCTTGAGTATGGTTTCCATTAATTTCCCCACTATTGATGTCAGGCTTACTGGCCTATAGTTGCCTGATTCCTCTCTACTACCTTTCTTGTGAATTGGCACAACGTTTGCTAATTTCCAATCTTCTGGGACGACACCTGTTACCAGTGATTGGCTAAATAAATCTGTTAATGGATTTGCTAGTACACCTCTAAGCTCTTTTAATAGCTTTGGGTGTATCCCATCAGGCCCCTGTGATTTATTTGTATTAATTTTAGACAGCTGACTTAGAACCTCTTCCTCTGTAAAGACACATGCATCAAAGGATTCATTAGTCTTCCTCCCTAACTGAGGTCCTTCTCCTTCATTTTCCTTTGTAAAACTGAACAGAAGTATTCATTGAGGCAGTCAGCTAGTTCTTTATCCTTTTCCATATACCTTCCTTCTTTTGTTTTTAATTTGGTAATTCCTTTTTTAATTTCCTTTTTAATTTATGTATCTGAAGAATGTCTTATCACCTTTTTTCACTGACTGAGCTAATTTCTCTTCTGCCTGAGCTTTAGAAGCTCTTATAACTTGCTTGGCCTCTCTCTGCCTCATCTTATAGATTTCCGGTCATCCTCGTTTTGGGTGTTTTTAATGATTTTGGCCACTTCTGCTGAGTACCACAGTGGTCTCTTCCTTTTTAGCCTTTACTGACAAGCCTAATGCACTTTTCTGTTGCCTTCAGTAGTGCCAATTTTAAGTAGTCCCATTTCTCTTGGACTCCATTGAAATTGTTCCAGTCTGATAGGGACTCGTATACCACTGATCTCATTTTAGAAAAGTCTGTTTTCCGAAAATCTAAAACTTTTTGTTTTTGTGTGGAGGACTCAGTCACTGTACTTATAGTAAACCTCACTGACTGGTGATCACTGATCCTAAGCTTTCCCCTACAGTGATATCAGATACCAAATTGCCATTTGTGAACACCAAATCTAAAATGGCCTCCTTCCGGGTTGGCTCCTCAACTACTTGCTGTTTTTTATTGTTTTGTGAATAGGCCAAACTGACAAAAAGATGCCCCATGCACGTCTTGCCGGTACTATATGCGTTTTGGAAGTGAGAAAGAGTTCAGTTGTGCCCCACCCACATGATGAGCTTTATAGCGTGGTCTGCCTCTATGGTAAGTATGCTACTACAATTATGTTCTGTGGTTTCTGCCTACACTACAAAAGCATTGATAGCTTAGTTGTTTGTGTTAGAGTGTTCATTTAGATTGTGGGGACAAGGACTGGCGTAAGTGATGCAGCAGGAAATAAAGAGCCATCTAAATATCCATTACATATCTATCTAAGTTTACTGAAGATGAATGAAGGATCAGCCTCAGTGTCCCAGCAGCATAACACATTTCAGTATTTGTAGAGCCATTAAATGGGGTCATTAACATGAAATACAAATTATGTTGCATCAATGTCTTTATTATATAACAATGCTTCAATTTTGCTTTTAATTATAATTTAAAAATAAATGACTTTAAAAATATCCAAAGATGGCAACTCAATTCTGGATGACACATCTTCAGAGACCAAATACAATGTAACTGAAATTCATTAGGGTTCTATTTACATGAGAAAACTGCCTGAAGTCATTGTCTGCAGAAGGAGGTTTCCTGTTAGCATTAGTCTGCACACATGTTGCTTTTGAATGTTGTGCTTTTGCAATAAACGTCACAACTTCACCACATGGCCATATGGCACCATAAGATGTGTAGATCATTGATTGAGGAGTACATTTAAAATTATCTATGATTCACAAAGGGATCATAGTTATTGTAACTAATATTCTGTTCAGCTCGAACCATTATAGCAGAAAGATGGAGCCAAGCCACTTGTATAATTGATAAATAACCAGTATAACTATAAAAACTAAAAACTTTTTGGGAAAGTGGCCACTGATTCACACCAATGAATTGTAGGGCAAGGGGTCTCTGGCAGCTCTATGCCAACCAAGGGCTCTATCCCTTATAGTAAGGAAAGCAGTGAGCAAAATATTCTTTCCCTTGTGCCTCATCAGGACTGGAGCCTACCTACTAGGAAGAGTAAAAACCTCAGTTGGGATCTTCTCCTCCATAGGTCCAGTGGCACAAGAGTTGTCCATACAGCATGTATGCGCCAATGTCAATCTCATCTCAAAGTGTGACATCAATACTAAGATAAAACTTAGTAGAATGTCTTTTAAGGGGTATTCTGGGCTTTAAATACTGAAGACCTTGCCTACTTCAATGGTGGCACACTAAACAACTGCTATGGGGCCTGGGGAAGTGGAGGTGGGGATTATCTGCAATTTCAAACAAGGGAGCTTAATGCAATGAGTTTATTACAGCTTTTGTGGTAATTCCTAAGCACTGAGCTCCCCTAATGGTGGCTGCAGGCAGCCAGCATTGTAATAGAAGAAAAGCAGATTTATCAATGAATTTATGCCAGTTGTTTGGTGTAAAAACATTAAGAAATATGGTGGTAAGAAAGAGCATGATAGTTACATATGAAGCACCTGTTCCAGTTTTCTGACATAAAAGATGGGTAAAGTGATTAAGGTCAAAGGTGACTTTTGCTTTATTACAATATGTTTTTAATTAAAATATTTTTAATAAAAATCAATTCATCAGAAATGTGGGGCATTGGACATTGTATTCTGCATTGTCCGGCCGTGATTGACATACACATACTCAGAAGCTGGGTGAGGCGGGAGGAGGGTTCGGGCTTACTAAGTTTAACTATGGGGCGCTATGAGATCTGTGCATGCCCCTATTCAAAGTGTGCAGCCCATATTAATCGGAGTGCCAGGAGAGCTTATCAACCTGAATAAGAGGATTCACAAAAAGATGAAGGTATTTCTGTCAGTAAAATATTAGCCTTTATTTAGAAAACCATTAAAAAGGTTGCCCACTTCACTGATGACATCCTACCTGAGACTGTCTACTGGTTTTAGAGTAAACATAAATGAAAACACTACTAGTTACTATATTCTGATAAACCAGAAAAACATTGAAAAAAGACCCACATACAATAGATATACATTAAAGAGTCGCTAAGTTTTCAAAAACTTTTGATAGGTCAGAGGAACATATCAAAGCTTTAGAATGGTGTGGGTCTGAGTGCTGAGACCCCTAACAATCCCTAGAATCAGAGGACAGAAGAGTACGCATGTCGCACCCCCTCTCTGCTGCTTCATGAGACAAGCTGCATTGAAGTCTATGACCCCATGTCAATTCCATCCTCTGCATCGAGGAGAGAGCGTGATTTAGGCACACTTCTCTCAACTTGTTATAGAGATCGTGGAGGTCTCAGTGCTCATTCCCCAACTGATCTAAATTTTTGATATGTCTCTATGACATATCAAAAGTATTTGGAAAAGTTAGTAACCCTTTAGAGTACAGCCAACATTGACACTGGTCTCACAGCCAGGATCACAGGGGCAATGCAGTGTAGCACTGATTTATTGCAATTCAGAGGTAATAATTGTGGCACACATGTGGGTCACACGGAATGATGCCATGACTGATGTAAAAAATGAAAATCAGACATCATATATAGAGATGAGAGAATTTCTCAAAAATCCGATTCGGCCGGTTTGCCGAATTTTCCAAAGAGATTTGATTCAATCCGAATGTATTTGTGGTGAATCACATAAAAAACAGCTATTTCCTGGCTTCAGAGAGCCTGTATAGTGGTGTAGCACACTGTGCCTTGGAGTAACATACATAGAGAGTTTGCTGTAGCCGTAAAATAATACTGTGAGTCAGTATGCCATGCAGATGACAGGAGTCGCTCTTATAATGAATGCACACTTCACTTATTTGGGCCAAATAACTCAAGTGTGATCTTGCCTTACAGGTTGATGTTAGCGTCAAGAAGAAGCGCACTCCTTTTACACCGTTGTCAGCTGATTCCACATAGATGTCTACAGAACCTGTTCTATTAAACGTTTATACAAGTAGAGCTCCCCCTAACAGAGTAGAGAGGGTGTCAGCAGTAAGTTTGTGTTGACGTCACTGATTATTTTGCCCTTCCTCAGATCTGTCATAACAATAACCCCAAAAAACGGATCCTGTCTGTTGAGCATCCACCAGAGACAGAGTTGTGAGTTGGCAGCAGCATGAAGAGGCAACACAGTGGCACAATGACAGAGTGTGGAGCTGGCAGCAGCAGCATTAGGAGACCACAGAGTGGCAAGGTGACATCAGCATGAGGAAACCACAGAGTGGCAAGGTGACATCAACATGAGGAGACCACAGAGTGGCACAATGACATAGATTGGAGGTGGCAGCAGCAACATGAGGAGACCACAGAGTGGCCCAGAGACAGAGTTGTGAGTTGGCAGCAGCATGAGGAGGCAACAGAGTGGAGTAATGACATAGTGTGGAGGTGGCATCAGCAGCATGAGTAGACCACAGAGTGGCACAGAGACAGAGTTGTGAGTTGCAGCCGCATGAGGAGGCAACAGAGTGGAATAATGACAGAGTGTGGAGGTCGCAGCAGCATCATGAGGAGACCACAGAGTGGCAAAGTGACATAGGCATGAGGATACCACAGATTGGCAAGGTGACATTAGCATGAGGAGACCACAGAGTGGCACAATGACTGAGTGTGGAGGTATCAGCAGCATGAGGAGGCCACAGAGTGGCCCAGAGACAGAGTTGAGAGTTGGCAGGAGCATGAGGAGGACACAGAGTGGCACAATGACATAGTGTGGAGGTGGCAGCATCAACATGAGGAGACCACAGAGTGGCAAGTTGACATCAGCATGAGGAGAACACAAAGTGGCAAGTTGACATCAGCATGAGGAGGCCACAGAGTGGCACTATGACAGTGTGGAGGTGGCAGCAGCAGCAGCATGAGGAGACCACAGAGTGGCAAGTTGACATCAGCATGAGGAGAACACAAAGTGGCAAGTTGACATCAGCATGAGGAGGCCACAGAGTGGCACTATGACAGTGTGGAGGTGGTAGCAGCAGCAGCATGAGGAGACCAGAGTGGCCCAGAGACAGAGTTGTGAGTTGGCAGCAGCTTGAGGAGGCCACAGAGTGGCACAATGACAGAGTGGCAAAGTGACATCAGCATGAAGAGATCACAGAGTGACACAATGACAGAGCGTGGAGGTGGCAGCATCAGCAGCATGAGGAGACATAAGTGGTGAGGTGGCAGCAGCATCAGGAGACTACAGAGTGACCCAGTGACAGAGTGGGGAGGTGGGTGGCAATACCAGTACCAGCTGACGATGCTGGGTGTAAGAAGGAGCACTAGACATCATATTTGTGGCATTAGGTGGGTGACAGCATTAGAATAGTATCTGAGGCAGGTAACCAGAAGAAACTGATCTCCTTTGTCAAAGTGTAGGTGTGGCAGCATGGATGATCTAGTCTGATGCATCAGGCATTGGTATTTGAAAATTCTTGCTGATCCACGCCTGATTCATGTTGACAAAGTTCAGTCTCTCCACATTTTGGGTGGACAGGCGAGTTCTCTTTGGGGTAACTATGGCCCCCGCCGCACTAAACATCCGCTCTGATGCCACACTACTGGCCGGGCAGAAAAGCTTTCCAGGGCAAACTCGGCCAGTTGCGGCCGCAAATCCTGTGCTGTCCAGTTATGCCACCAAATGCTGGTTCAGGTTCTGCTCCAGGTATAGCTGCTGGAGAGTAGTTTCTTCACTAGGCAGGTGAAGACAGCTGCTCATCAGCGACTCTAGACTCATGTTGCTGCTGATGGAGCCGGCTACTTCTCCTACCCCACCACAACAGCCATTGCAGTGGAGCGTGAGCGCATAGGGCCCCCACCCCCTCACCCCCGGTAATACCTGCGAGAGGATGGGTGATGGAGCACATAGCCAGCGACCAACTGACTACATAGGATGTCTTTATAGTAGTTCAGTTTGTCCTCCCTCTCAGCTGGTATAAAAACACCTCCCCTTTTGGATCGGTGGCGTGGGTCCAACAAGGTTGAGAGCCAGCAGTCATCCCTCTGCCGAATCGTGACAATTCGGCTGTCACTACCCAAGCAAGTGAGCATGCAGCGGGCCACTGCATACTGCACCAGTGTGCCTGGGTCATCTGCCTCATCTTCCTCATCTCCCTCTTGCTTCTCCGGCTGCTCCTACTCCTCTTCTCCAGTTACCTGTGTAGAAAAAGCACCCATTTCGCTACACATTGCTTGTGCTCCAATGTCTTCCTCCTCCTCCTGTTCAGCCCCACAAGGCTCATGTGGCCATGAGATGTAGGCGCCACGTCTCAATCCCCTGACCAGCCATTTTTACCGGCATCTGTTCCAGGATATAAAGCAGTGGAATGACATTGTTCATCCCATAGTCCTGGCAACTGAAAAATAACGTGGCATCCTCAAAGGGCCTGAGCAAGCGGCAGGTGTCACGACCATGAATGAGCTGCCGCTGGCTAACATTGAAGTTACACAGGGAGTACCTCTGTCCACCTGTATTATAAAGAAATCATTTATGGCCTTTCTCTGTTCATATTGTCGGTCGAACATATGGAGGGTGGAATTCCAATGGGTGGAAACTTTGCAAATCAGCCTATGCTGGGGATGCTGTTCTGCCGCTGCAGCTCAAGGAGAGTGTGCTTTGTGGTGTACGAGTGGCTGAAATGCATGGAAAGTTTCCTGGCCATTTTGGGATGTCTTGCAGATGGGTGGAAGACTACAGGAACCACTTGACAACCCAATTGAACACCTGCGGCATGCAGGGTGCATGGCTCAGCCCTCCTGAATGCAGTGCCGACACCATGTTCTTCCCATTGTCAGTCACCATGGTTCCGATTTTGAGTTGTTGCAGAGAAAGCCAGGATTTGATTTCTTGATTAAGGATGCTGAGAAGTTCCTCCCTGTGTGACTCCATTCACCCAGGCAAACGAGGTGTAGGACAGCGTAACACCGCCGTGCCCTGCACATCTGGTATGCTGGAGGGGCACTGTGAATTGTCCCTGCAATGGAGGCTGAGGACACGGTGGAGGATGAGATGGTGGACATTGTCGCAGGAACAACTGCGTGAGAATGTGGAGGTGGAAGCAGCGTCACCTGGCCAAGTTGCTGGTGTGGCTGGGCAGGAACCACATTTACCCAGTGGGCTGTAAAGGACATAGATTGTCCATGCCTATAGTTACAGCTCCACACGTCGGCACTGCCGTGCACTTTGACAGACACTGACAGGCTCAAGGACTGGTCCACCTTCTGTTCTACATATGTGTGCAGGGCTGGCACTGCCTTTTTGGCAAAGAAATGACAGCTTGGCACTCTCCACCTCGGCTCGGCACAATCCATTAGTTCGGCAAATGGCCATGTTCACTTCCTCCAGCCGCTTAACAAAAAACTGACAAACCACCGAGTGGGTGATTTTACTCCCAAAACTCCGCACTGACTGACTGCTAAGGTCACTGCCTCCGTGCAGGTAGGCTCCTGTTAAGCGGATGGTCTACCCCAGGCACGTTTGGCTCCCGACCTCTGTGACGGACCTCCAGTACTCAGGAAGAGTATGTCCGCCTCTGCATTCTTCCTTACTCAGGAAACATTGCAAACCGCTGATCTGTAGCTCCCAGTTCCCCCAGTCACTGGTCGAGACTCAGTGTAGGTGAAACAAAAATCAATAACTCTCTTTATTGCAGACCAACTCAGTATATATACCGTTCAAGAAGTGTAACAACATAACTCAATCAACCATGAACAGCATGCAAACAGACATCAACTCCCCAGTGTCTTAATGAAAGAATAGGGAGAGAGGAGACAAATGTGATGGGATTGTCTCCTGAGTGTATCATGGGGTGATTTACTCCTCTACCCCAGTGTTGGCTACTTCTAGAGTCAGCTATCTTAATCCCATCACTAACACAATAGAACAAAGGGACAAATAAACTAACACATTCATTGGGAGTCTCAGTGCAGAGTTAAACCTTTTGATTCACACCCTGCACCTTTAATGGGCAATAGGAAAGATGTGGCCTATAACTCCACACATAAATCAGGGTTAATAGTTCCTTGTAACCCCAAGAGGTCTGAAGGAGTCTCCATAGTTCTGTGTCCATAGTCCGTAGGAAGGAGGCTAGCCCACATTCTTCTTCAGCAGCCCCAGTGTCGGTTCAGCCCATCACACCACTGCTGCCACCCTGCTGACTCCCGGTCACGCTACCAACTTGCTGGCTCCGCCGCTGCCTCAATCGCAAGCTGCCACCCTCTTCTCCCGATGATGATAAAGCCTCTTCGTCACCCGGCTCCCAACTGTGATCGGCTACATCATCATCGAAGTTCTGTCTGCACGTCACTGATTTCCACGTCAACAGTCTCTGAGCCAGGAGCCTGACCGCTCACAACACCAGTTCCCACGCCACTCTACTCATCACTACTTCCCCGCCTACCAGAGGAAGCTGCGGATGTCTCCTCCACATCTTGGCTGGCCAGTAGCTGCTGACTGTCCTCTAGTAGCTTTTCCTTGCTGTATAGTGGAGTTTATCCCACATGATATAATACTTGTCTGGCTGATGGAACAGAAAGGACAGAGGCAGGTTGAGTACAGGTGAGGGCACAGGGCCTGCTCCAGGGCCATGCCAACTAAGGGTTGTATCTGACGAACCCACCGACTCTTGGCTGGTGGTGTCTGATGTCACTGGGACGCAGTGGATGACCGAGTCAACCATTCAAGAACCGCTGGGTTGCTGGTCAAGACACGACCGCTAGATGACATCGGGAGCTCAGACCTCTCACTTCACTGCCACACCTCTTTCTTTGCTGCGACCTGTGCCTGCGCAAGAAATATTTAGGCCTCTGCCACTCCCCTGTGCAGGGCTTGTCACTTCTCTGTCTGACATACTGTTAGATTAAATACATGTAAATAAATAAAAAGGAAATTAATACACCCCAAAAAAGGCTTTAGAACATATAACTGCACTTCTGAATGGCAAACAATATATTTTTTTCCCCCACTAATACACCGCAAAAAAGTCTGTAATTTTGTCACTTCACCGCACAAAGGCTAATAAGCCCCTTTTTCCCAATAATACACACGAAAAAAGGCTTAAGAACATATAACTCCAATGCTGAACGGCTAATACCACTTTTTTCCCCCACTAATATACCCCAAAAAAGGCTGTAATTTTATCACATTGGCTAACAAGTTTTTTTCCACTAATACACCACAAAACAGGCTTTAGAACATATAAATACAACGCTGAACGAATAATAACTTTTTTTTCCACTAATACACCCCAAAAAAGGCTGTAATTTTGTCACTTCACCACACAACGGCTAACAATTCTTTTGTTTTCCACTAATACACCACAAAATAGGCTTTTGAACATATAACTGCACCGCTGAACAGCTAATACCACTTTTACACCCGAAAAGGGATGTAATCTTGTCACTTAAAGCACAATGGGTAACAAACTTTTTTTTTTTTTTACTAATACACCACAAGAAAAGGCTTTAGAACATACAGTATAACTGCACTGCTGAATGGCAAATAAGTCCTCTATTTATTTTGTTCCACTAATACACCCCAGAAAAGAATTTAAAACATAACTGCATTGCTGAATGGCTAATAAGCCCTTTTTTCCACTAACACACCCCTCCCCTTTAATGTTTTATATGGTCTGCTCACCTGTAGGC
>JAKVIS010001926.1:0-27462 GCA_033119425.1 Bufotes viridis
TACTACAATGAATTTGTCTTATTTTTGCAGGAGCATACAGGTCAGACTGGGAGAACACAACATCTTTACCAGTGAAGGCACCGAACAGTTCATCAACTCCGCCAGAGTCATCAGACATGGAAGCTACAACTCCAGAACCCTGGACAACGACATCCTGTTGATCAAGTTGGCCTCTCCCGCCACCCTCAATTCTTACGTCAAGACTGTTGCTCTGCCCACTGGCTGTGCCGCCTCTGGAACCAGCTGTCTGATCTCTGGATGGGGAAACACCCTCAGCAGTGGAAGTAAGTCAAGTACTGCCAATAATGTTACTGGAACGGCAAGTAAAAATAAGTAGTGGTTATTGACACAATGTAAGATGGAATTTACTCAGAGGTGGGAATTACTGACACAAAATGAGCTAAGTATTTTATTTCCCACTTTTAGATCTAGCCAAGCCTTGCCAATAACCTTGAGGGCATTGCCTGAAACACTCACCAGGTTAGCATTAAAACTTTTAACTTGTATCTCTCAGAAGATACCTCCTGCAATTGCTGGAAATACTTTTGAGATAACAAAGTTGCTTGGCTACCTGTATCCATCAATGCTAATATGGGAGGAAAGTTATCAAACAATTCTACTTTCATATAATATCGATGTTCTATTTCCTGTAAGGAACAAAGATATTTGGAATGATTAATGAAATTATTTTCCTGCTTGGCAGTCATACTTATCCTTGACTCCTCCTTCTTCTTTTTAGCAGGATTGCATGTCATCTGCACAGCTGGAGACTTTGTGGGCTGTAAGATAGAACAAACAAGTTTCCCCTCCCCTTGCCAGGTGGCTTCGGAAGAGTTAAATTCCTTTCAGGGGAAAAGACAATTGTATTAGCCTGCTCCATTTTACACACACTTGAATCAGCATTGGCAACATTTGACATACTTACCTGCCTCCCCATTTATAATTGGGGAGGACTTTCTACAGGAGGATTTGTCCCTAAAAAGGATTTTTAGGGTTAGCAGTGACCGCTTTGGACAGCTCTTCCATCCGTTGCATTAACATTCCAAACTGATTTTGGATTTGATCCATGCGATCATATAGGTTACTTCTCTTTCTCCCAAAATCTCTTGGAGATTGATTTTGTGACCTATATGATTGGGGTTTTCCTGAACCATCTGATTCAGAACCACTTTGAACCCTTTCAGGCCTACGTTGAAATCCCTATAATAATTTCTTTGATAATTTTGAAAAGGAGGAAACCGCCTATTTCTAAACTCATAATTTTTATTATTATTAGGGTTTTCAGCAGCTTTTGGGCCCTTGCTCTCTTCTGGCCTAGGCTGATTTTGTTTTGGCTGAGGAGGCCTGGAAGTTTGTACGACTTCCGCATAACTCCTTTTTGGACTTTCAAATTTTCCCTGATCTCTTTTTATCTGATTGGCAGCTATTTCCTCATTAGCTCTTTTAGATTTCCTATCAGGAGACTCATCTGCATTTTGGAGAGCAGCATACAATGTTGTGCTCTCTGTAAGCAACCAATCCAGATTCCTTCTGGAATGGTAATCCCTGGCCAAAATAAATTTTATTTTATTAGGCAATGCCTCATAAAATAACTGGATGAATTCATGGCATTCAAAATTGGGATCTTTTTCAGACAAGCTGTATGCATTTTTAAGAACTGACAAAAACTCCCTGGGACTTTGATTAGGCCGGCATTTTAAAGTGAATAAGGCCCTCCTTGCAGCTGTAGCTGACTTATAGGGACCAAATTCAGTTTTGATTTCTGCTACCATTTCTGACCATGAATTCTTACCCATATCTCTGAGGGAATTAAAGAAGTACCGGTGTTTTGGTTCGAATACCCAGGTAATAAATTCAATCTTCTGTCTGTCCTGTTCTAGCTGTAAAGTTCTCATGGCCTCCTCATAGGTTTCTAAATGACTTATTATAGAGGGGGATCCCTTTTTAGCGAATTGACCCACCGTTTCTTTAAGAAATTTAATTACTTTAGTGGTGTCTATTATGGGCTGGGAAGCTCTCTGTAATGAGTTTTTAGAGGACCTAGGAGGTGAAATTGGTTTTAATTTATGAAGAGAATTTTCTCTCAGAAATATTAGCTCTTCTCCATTAAAGGGGTTGTCATATTTACTTTCTGCATCTAATTCCCCCCTGGAATATTTTACCTTCATTCTATTAGAATCCTCAGGCTGTCTGAATTGTAAAGGGTCAGGATCCCTGTTATCTAACTCTGTTTGTAGACTTCTATTTTCCTTATACAGCCTTTTACATTTCTCATCTAGATCCACCATAGACAATTGACATTTAGACAGTTCATTAGTAGCTTGACTTAATTTCCATTCCAGAGTTCTTATCACCTCTTGTTGTTGATTGTCTCTGTCATTATATTCTGATAATTTAGCAGACCATTGTGCTAATTCACCAGAAACCGTGGCTGCCTTAATTTCCATTTCAGATAGGTCTTTTTGAAATTTATCAATTTCATATGCCTGTTCAACATTTTTATATTTTGCTTTTTCCAATTGTTCAGCTAATTCACAAATTAAATATACAAATTCAGGCCACGATTGAAGGATTAATAAATCCTTATCTTTCTTATGTTTAGCTTGGGAAATGTGACAGAGATAATCAGCAAACCGGGATTTATCAGACCAAACATCATCTGCATATTCTACAACTCTCTGTTCCAGTTCAACCCTCCAATCCTTTAGCTCTCTCTTAATATCCAACCTATCATGCATATAACACATCACAATATGTTCAATTAATTCTTGAGTCTTTCTATCATGCATATCAGTCTTTACCACTGCAGCAGCAGCCTGCATGCCTTGGCTAACCTCGCTATTGGTTTCAGACATGTTTACACTTTTCGCACTACAAGTACCACAATGACCTTTATAAATATATATTTTGCACCCCAAAATTTTTGTGTCAACTAGGCAGATCTCGGTGGGACCTCCAGATTATATGTCGGGATATTTATACTGTTTCCGATAACAGTCTATATAATTTATGTGAATAAATTAGAATCTATAAAATAGGAGATTCTATCTTATTAACATAAATACCAGCTCATCAGAGCTCGTGATCTGCGCTGAGTTAGACGACAAAAACAAGGCGGTGGTAAATCAAATATATATATATTTATTAAATAACGAAAAATTAAAATGCAAATGGATATAAAAATTAGTGACAATGAAATCTAATAACAATCATTGATATGCAATTCAGATTGAAACAATATATTGGGGTATACATATATATATATAAAAAGATACCGAATATATTTAAGTGATATTTTGATTATTCTGATACCTGATTTTCTCTCAGCCGACAAATCTCTGGTTAGACCCAAATCTGGTCTACATCAGATTTCCTTTGTATTTATCTAGACATATAAATATCCAGTAATTAACCAGCTTAGAACGGAATTCGTTCGTTTGGAGAAAATACCGTATTATAAATGGTATTATAGTTCTCCCTGATTTGGAAGAAGTATAGAATGATACTGCAGTTACACCCCAACCTTATTCCAAAACAGATACTAACTGTATGGTTAATCAGATATATATATATAGATATATACAATGACAATCTATGGTACTATCAAATTGAGTTAGAATTATACTGTACCAGTTTATCGGCTATTAGAAGTCAGTTTCAAGGATTTAAAATGGTCGTCTTCACAGGATGGAGTTCTGGTTCTCTTTTTGTCCCCTCTTCTTGTGTCCTCCTCTCTCTTCCTTCCTTTTTTTTTCCCTCAAGACCCTCTTTTTATTTTCTAAAACCTTGGGCCTGGCCTTGTTTTACCAAAAGAACACAGCAAGTAATTGGCCCATTGTTTGGGGAGTTTCTCAATGTTTGGTTAGCTGGACACCGAGTCAATGAGTATCGTTAATTAACAGGGGATAGGAAGTAAATTACCAATTTTGTCTAAAACTAGTGACATCATCAGAGGAGTTTTCTTACTATCCCAAGACCTCCTCCTCTGATTTCGTAATCCAAATCTTAACCTTGTCCGAACACTAGATGCCACTAGTGCATCGTGCGACAGTTTTAGACAAAATTGGTAATTTACTTCCTATCCCCTGTTAATTAACGATACTCATTGACTCGGTGTCCAGCTAACCAAACATTGAGAAACTCCCCAAACAATGGGCCAATTACTTGCTGTGTTCTTTTGGTTTCATGGTCAGACATACCTAATCCTTAATACACAACTCCACTACTATGTCCATTGTCTAGATGGGATCTAATGTTTGCTCTTGTCACACCTGGGTCCACTCCAACTAGTCAAAGAATTTCAACAAACACCATCTCAGCAAAATTATAGTTTCCTCATATCACACCACCAGTTAAATACATTTATACAAAATATTTCATTAATAGGATACCTTTAGGAATTAAGACAGACACCTTTTAACATTTATCCCCTACACCAAAATCTTATTCATTTATAGATTACAAAAACATAATACAGACTAATATCATTCCATCTGTCCTATCTCTTGTGAAATTCAACTTAAAGATGTTTATGACCTGTCTGCAATCTCCTTCTTCTAAGACCAGACATGGCAAATATTTTCCACAGATAGCTAACTTTCTAGTAAGGGATTTCTCACCTAACCAAGACAAGTTACTTCGTCTTAGCCTTCTAAAGTCAGCTCCATGAACAAAAATGGCTTCTATTCAGCTTTATATACATCTAACTGTGTAAGCCTTATTTGATGGACTTTTAAATCCCAAAAGTTCTGACAAGCGGCAGACGCTAACCGCCGGAGCTTCTCCCCCCTGCACACTGCCTGTCGTGCCGCCGGAGGATCCAGACGCCCCATTGGACCCCATCGCACCCCATCGCACCCCAGCGCTCTTAGCGTTCGGCCACTGTGAGTGCATCGCTCACCCCACTGCTGATCACCGCTATCAGCTAGTCAGGCAGTTTTTTTTTTTTTTTTTACACTTTTCCTTTTTTTTAGTTAGGTTTTTTTTTTATTTTATTTTTTTTAGTTAGTTTAGTGCGCGAACACCTCGCCCCACACACACGCACACTTGAATAAAGTTTATTTTACACGCACGCACACACACACGCACAACACACACACCCATGGCCCGCCGGTTGTTCTCGGTGGAGGAGGCATACGCCCAGATGCTCTCCGACACCGAGAGCGCAAGTGAGGATGAGGATGACCCCACATTCCTCCTGTCATCCGCATCCTCCTCATCATCATCTGATGATGATGAGCCCCCAAGGCGGCGGAGACGCCGCCAGGCGGAGCCAGGGTCCCCACATGCTAGGGACCCCGTGGCCAGCACTAGTACGAGCAGCCCTGGGACTCGTACTAGTTTTCCGGCCCACCAGCCAAGTGCACCTGAGCCCCCTTCAGTGCAGCCGAAATGAGGACATTTTGGGGCCTCGTGCTGCACATGGGCCTGGTCAAAAAACCAAGTGCCAGGCATTACAGGAGTGGGGACGTCCTCTACCAGACCCCACTGTACAGTATGGCTATGGCAGGTACCCGGTTTGCGGCCATACGGAAATGTCTGCATTATGCAAATAATGCAGCATGTCCCCCCCTAGGTGATCCTGCCTATGACCGGCTGTACAAGATATGGCCGATCATAGATCACTTTGGGGCCGCATTTGCGTAGGCCTACGTACCTGGAAGGGAGGTCGCGGTTGATGAGTCTCTCGTTGCTTTCAAGGGGAGACTCATTTTCCGGCAATATATTCCCAGCAAGCGAGCGAGGTATGGCGTTAAACTATACAAAATTTGTGAGAGTACCTCAGGGTACACTTACAAATTTCGTGTTTACGAGGGACGAGATTCCCGTATTCAACCCCCAGAATGTCTCCCCACTCTGGGTGTTAGGGGGAAACTTGTGTGGGACCTTGTGCACCCACTGCTGGATAAGGGTTACCACCTGTACGTGGATAACTTTTATTCCAGTATTCCCTTGTTCCAGTCCCTCTCCGCCAGATCCACGTTCGCTTGTGGGACCGTGCGGAAAAATCATCGCGGCCTCCCTACCCACCCCCTCCAGGTACCTATCCCCAGGGGTGAGACCCGTGCCCTTACCAGCGACAACCTGTTGCTGGTCAGATATAAGGACAAGAGGGATGTCCTTATGCTGACCACAATCCATGGTAATGGCATCACCCCAGTCTCTGTGCGAGGAACCGCGGCAACAGTCCTCAAACCCGATTGTATCGTCAACTACAATCGGTATATGGGAGGAGTTGATCTATCTGATCAAGTCCTCACACCATATAATGCCATGCGCAAAACCCGGGCATGGTACAAAAAAGTTGCGGTCTACTTGGTACAGGTTGCCTTGTACAACGCTTTTGTACTATGCCGATGCGCTGGCAGCACAGAGACTTTCCTCCAGTTCTATGAGGCAGTCCTCAAGGACCTGATCTTTTCAGACCGGGAAAGAGCAGGTCGGAGTACCTCGGGAATTGAGGCGCCCGAGTCGTCCCTGGCCAACATTTTCCAGGTGTGGTCCCCCATACTGGAAAGAGGGGACGAACCCAAAAAAAGTGCAGAGTGTGTCGCAAGAGGGGGATACGGAAGGAAACCACTACTCAATGTGACACTTGCCCCGATCATCCGGGCCTCTGCATTGACGGTTGCTTCAGGGAGTATCACACTTCCATGGAGTACTAAATTATTATAATTCCCTACAGTCCCCTAGAAAAAACATAACATTATGGCTCTCAGACTTTGGAAACACGGAAACAACTTTTTCTTTTTCCATAAATTATTTTATTGTATATAAGTTTTTAAAAAAATGTTCTTTTAGTGTATCCAAAGTCTGGGAGCCATACATATTGGGCATCGTCGCGTCCGTAACAATCTTATGTATAATAATAAAATATTACCTAACCCCTCAGATAAACACACTTTTAAAAATAAATTAAAAACCATGTTAAAAAAAAAAAAATTTGTCACCTTAGATCCCAGAAATTATAATAGCACGTCATAAAAAAAATCAAATGACCCCCCCAAATAGAGCCAATCAAACCGCCATCTCATCCCGCAAAAAATGAGCCCCTAGATAAGACAGTCGCCCAAAAAAAAAAAATTAAATTATGGCTTCCAGTATGTGGAGGTACAATTATTTTTTTTTTGCCAAAGTTGGTTAATGATGTCATGCTGAAGCCAACTTTTATAAAAGTAGTCATATTAGGTATTGCCACGTCCGTAATAATGTGCTCTATAAAAATAACATTTGACCTAACCCCTCAAATAAACGCTGTAAAAAAAAAAAAAGTAAAAAAAAGCCATTTTTTTTGTTACCTTACATCATAAAAAGTGTAATAGTGTGCGATCAAAAAGTCATATGCCCCCCAAAATAGTGCCAATAAAACCGCCATCTCCTCACGCAAAAAATGAGCCCCTACATTAGATAGTTACCCCAACAACAAAAAAAAATTAGATCCCAGGCTATGGAGATAGTAAAATTATTTATTTTTTCTTCCTAAAATGATAAAATAGTGTAAAATCTAAATACATCAAAAAAATAGACATATTAGGTATCAACGCGTCCGTAATACTCTGCCCTACAAAAATAACATTACACCCAGCCTCTCGGATGAACGGCGTTAAAAAAATAAAATGACAACGGTGCCAAAACAACCATGTTTTGGCAAATTTCCGTTTTAATCCATATTTTCCGGTAATAAAGCAAGGGTTAACAGTCAAACAAAACTAAATAGTTATTGCCCTGATTCTTTAGTTTTCAGAAACACCCCTTATGTGGTCATAAACTGCTGTATAGCCACAAGGCAGCGCATAGAACGAAGGGAACGCCACATGGTTTCTGGAAGGCAGATTTTTATTTTTATACCATGTCCCATTAGAAGCCCCCCCTGATGTAGCCTAGACTAGAAACTCCAAAAAAGTGACGCCATCTAAAAAACTACACCCCTCAAGGTATTCAAAAATTACTTTACCAACTTTGTTAACCCTTTAGGTGTTCCACAAAACTTAATGGCGAATTTAGAAATAATTTTAGAATTTCCATTTTTTGTTGTCTTGCCTCAAAAAAGTGTAATATAGAGCAACTAAAAATCATATTTACCCTAAAATAGTCCCATAACAACAACCACCATATCCTGTAGTTTCCTAGATGGGGTCACTTTTATGGAGTTTCTACTCAAGGGGTGCAGCAGGGGGCTTGAAAGGATACATGGTGTAAATTAACCAGTCCTGCAAAATCTGCCTTCCAAAAACCATATGGCGTTCCCCTTCTTCAATGTCCTGCCGTTTAGCCAAATAGTAGTTTAGGACCACATATGGGGTGTTTCTGCAAACTACAGAATCAGGGCAACCCATATTGAGTCTTGTTTGACTGTTAACCCTTTATTTCCAGTAATAAAGTAAGGGTTAAAATGGAAAATTTTCCAAAAATTCTAAATTCCAAAATTGTTTCTCCATCTTCCATGAACTGTTGTGGAACACCTAAAGGGTTAACATAGTTTGTAAACCCAGCTTTGAATACCTTGAGGGGTGTACTTTCTTAGATGGAGTCACTTTTTTGGAATTTCTATGCTAGGGTGCATCAGGGGGGCTTGCAATAGGACATGGTGTTAAAAAAACCAGTCCCGCAAAATCTGCCATTCAAAACCCATATGGCGTTCCCCTCCTTCAATGTCCTCCCGTTTGGCCAAACAGTAGTTTAGGACCACATATGGGGTGTTTCTGCAAACTAGAGAAACAGGGCAACCCACATTGAGTTTTCTTTGGCAGGTAACCCTTACTTTATTACTGGAAAAAATGGATTATAATGGAAAATTTTCCAAAAATCAAAATTCAGAAATTTTATCTCCATTTTCCATGAACTGTTGTGAAACACCTAAAGGGTTAACAAAGTTTGTACAATCAGTTTTGAATACCTTGAGGGGTGTAGTTTCTAAAATGGCGTCATTTTTGGGTGGTTTCTATTAAGTAAGCCTCACAAAGTGACCTCAAACCTGGACTGGTCCATAAAAAGTGGGATTTGGAAAATTTCTGAAAAATTTCAAAATTTGCTTCCAAACTTCTAAGGTATGTAACATCCCCAAAAAATAAAATAGCATTTCCCAAATACTCCAAACCTGAAGTAGACATATGGGGAATGTAAAGTCATCACTTTTTTGGGGGGTATTACTATGTATCATAGAAGTGGAGAAACTGAAACTTTAAAATTTGCTAAATTTTGCAATTTTTTTTGTAAAATTTGTATTTTTTATGCAAAAAAATAAAATTTTTGGACCCAATTTTAGTAGTGTCATGAAGTACAATATGTGACGAAAAAACAATCTTAGAACGGCCTAGGTAAGTAAAAGCGTTTTAAAGTTATTCACACTTAAAGTGACAGTGGTCAGATTTTGAAAAAATGGCCTGGTCCTAAGGTGAAAATGAGCCTGGTCCTTAAGGGGTTAAAGGGGGTGTCTTACTTCAGCAAGTGGTATTTATCATGTAGAGAAAGTTAATACAAGCCACTTCCTAATGTATTCTTATTGTCCATATTGCTTTCTTTGCTGTCTGGATTCATTTTTCCATCACATTATACACTCCTTGTTTGGTTATGACTAGGGTTGTCACGATACCATAATTTTGATTCAATTTCGATACCATAAAAAAGTATTGCGATACTTGATACCATTCGATACCACGCAAAAAAGAAATACCAAAAAAGCCACTCGTATTCTGCATTTTATGAAACGTCCGGCCCATAATAGAACAGTCCTTATCTATTCTTGGGGGCGACAAGGTGACTAAAAAATGGTGAATCGCGCAGCTTTTATTTATTTATTTTTCTGTTACGCCATTCATCGCATAGGATATATTTTTTTAGATTTTAATAGTTTGGACTTTTCGGACGTGGTGATATGTAATATGTTTATTTATTTATTGTTTATATAATTATTATGAAAAATTGGGAAAGTGGGTCTTTAACCCCTTAATGACCGAGCAATTTTGCACCTTCGTAACCAGACTTATTTTTTTAAACCTGACATGTATTACTTTATGTGGTAATAACTTTGGAACACTTTTACTTATACAAACCATTCTGAGATTGTTTTCTCGTGACACATTGCACTTCATGACAGTCATAAATTTGAGTCAATATATTTCACCTTTATTTATGAAAAAATCCCAAATTTCAATTTCTCTGCTTTTAAAACAGAAAGTTAATGTATTTTTTTTTTTTTAGGATGTTAGAAGGCTTAGAATTTTTGAAGCAATTCTTAAAATTTCCAAAACCCACTTTTTAAGGACTAGTTCAGGGGTTAAGTCCCTTTATGGGGCTTACATATTAGAAACCCTCCAGAATTGACCCTATTGTTGAAACTACAACCCCTCAAGTTACTAAAAACTTATTTTACAAACTTTGTTATCCATTTAGGTATTCCACAAGAATTAAAAGAAAATGGGGTGAAAATTCAAAGTTTAACTTTTTTCTATTTTAGTCCATTTTTTTCCTTAACACATCGAGGGTTAACAGCCAACCAAAACTCAATATACAGAATACAGAAACACCCCATATGTGGCCATAAACTGCTGTAAGGGAACAAGGGAGGGTGCAGAAGAAAAGTAGCACTGTATGGTTTTTGGAAGACAGATTTTGCTGGACTGGTTTTTAGATACCATGCCCCAAAGTTACTATTTTGGGGTAGATATGATTTTTTATCGCTCTATATTATGTTTTTTGTGAGGCAAGGTAACAAAAAAATGGCTGGTTTGGCACCGTTCTTATTTTTAGTTTTTTACAAGGTTCATCTGACAGGTTAGATCCTGTGCTATTTTTATAGAGCAGGTTGTTACAGACGTGATGATATCAAATATGTCTACTTTCATTGTTTCAGTTGTACATAATGCAGCATTTTTGAAAAAAAATTATGTTTTTGTGTCTCCATTTTCTGAATGCCATAATTTATTTTATTTTTTCTGCCAATTGTCGTGGGCAGGGGCTCGTTTTTAGCAGGAAGAATTTATGTTTTAATTGGTACAATTTTTGGGTACATCTGATTTTTTTGATCATTCATTATTAAACATTATGGGGCAAGGTGACCAAATAATTGGTTGTTTTGGTACAGTTTTTATTTATTTATTTTTATGGCGTTCATCTCAGGGGTTAGGTTTTAAAGGGCAGGTCATTAAGGATGTGGCAATACCTAATATGCATACTTTTTCTTAAATTTTACATAACAATAACATTTTTGTGTCTCCATAGTCCGAGAGCCATTCCTTTTTTTTTTGGCCGATTATCTTAGGTAGGGTCTCATTTTTTGTGAAATGAGGTGATGGTTTGATTGGTACTATTTTGGGGGCCATATGCCTTTTTGATCGCTTAGTGTTGCACTTTTTGTGATGGTGGGTGACAAAAAAATTGCTTTTTTGGCACAGTTTTTTTATTTTATTACGGTTTTCACCTGAGGGGTTAGATCATGTGATATCTTTATAGAGCTGGTTGTTATGGATGCGGCGATACCTAATATGTCAAAAATTTATGTTTTACAGTGTTTATCGGACGGGGTGAATCATGTGATATATCTATAGAGCTGGTTGTTACAGACGGGATGATACCTAAGCGTGTTTTTTATTTATTTTTTTCTATTTTTTATTATAAAATCAGGGGAAAGGGGCGTTTTTTTTCCTTTTTTTACTTGAAACTTTATTTTTTTTATTAAAACACTTTTTTTTTTCAAACTTTATTTCTGTCCCACTCTGGGACTTCAACTTTTGGGAGTCTGATCCCCTCTGTAATGCATTACAATTAGTGATGAGCGAGCATGCTCGGCCGAGTACTGGTTCGGCTCGTGCATCGCTATGCTCGGCGCTCGGCTTTACTCGGCGGAGCACCACGTGTATTCGTCGCATTGTTCAAGTCTCCACCCCACACGTTTGGCGCCTTATAAGCATTCATCAAAAGGGGCATAGACGCCCGTGATGAGAACATAGTCCTACCACTTTACAAATCGCTAGTCAGACCACATATGGAGTACTGTGTACAGTTCTGGGCTCCTATGAACAAGGTGGACATAGCAGAGCTGGAGAAGGTACAGAGGAGGGCAACTAAAGTAATAACTGAAATGGGGCAACTACAGTACCCTGAAAGGTTATCAAAATTAGGGTTATTTACTTTAGAAAAAAGACGACTGAGGGAAGAGCTAATAACTATGTATAAATATATCAGGGGTCAGTACAGAGATCTGTCCCATCATCTATTTATCCCCAGGACTGTGACTGTTACGAGGGGACATCCTCTGCGTCTGGGGGAAAGAAGGTTTGTACACAAACATAGAAGAGGATTATTTACGGTAAGAGCAATGAGACTATGGAACTCTCTGCCTGAGGAGGTGGTGATGGTGAGTACAATAAAGGAATTCAAGAGGGGACTGGATGTATTCCTGGAGTGTAATAATATTACAGCTACAGGCTATAGCTACTAGAGATGGGTCGTTGATCCAGGGAGTACTTCTTTCCTCTGGATCAACTAGCAGGATGACAGGCCGAATTGGATGGACAGATGTCTTTTTTCGGCCTTATGTACTATGTTACTATGTTACTAAGCAGCCAATCAAGGTCTAGGTAAGTAATTCCCCTCAGTGTAAGGCCATAGCCATGTTAGCTGTAAGCCTTACACAGATTGGCTGGCCGGAACACGTCATACCATTTCATATAGCAGCTGAGGTCCGGCGCTAGGCTCATTCAGCGTCAGGGAGAGCAGACAGTAGGCAGGGACAGATAGCGTTTTGCTCTAAACTTACTGATTTCACTCCAAAAACCTTATTGAAAAACCTAACAGTCCTTTTAAGGACTAGACTGTGTGTTTATGCAAAATAAATGTGGAGCCCCAGTTATGGGTCTACAACACAATGAAAGCCAGATATCCCTCAAAGGAAGGAAAACCAAGCAAAGGGGTGTCTCCATTACAGAGATCACCAAATCCACCATATTAAGTAGCCCCTATGTCAAGATCCCGCTTTTTTTTACAAGCTTTAAGGATGTGACTGGGAAAACCTAAGCCAGTTATCCATCCACAGACAGCTGTTTCGGGGTGTTGCCCCTCATCAGTGCGGAGTAGGATTCTGGCTAACCGGGAGCAATGCCTCGGAGACCACCCAAACACAACAATAGCTGATCTCCTCAGGGAGACCAGCTACAAAAAAACACCGCAGAGCCTCACTTAAGAGTCTCAACACAGTAATCCGAAGTGCAAAGTTCCCTGGGAAAAGGAAATATGCAAAATAAATGTGGAGCCCCAGTTATGGGTCTACAACACAATGAAAGCCAGATATCCCTCAAAGGAAGAAAAACCAAGCAAAGGGGTGTCTCCATTACAGAGATCACCAAATCCACCATATTAAGTGGCCCCTATGTCAAGATCCCGCTTTTTTTTTTTACAAGCTTTAAGGATGTGACGGGGAAAACCTAAGCCAGTTATCCATCCACAGACAGCTGTTTCGGGGTGTTGCCCCTCATCAGTGCGGAGTAGGATTCTGGCTAACCGGGAGCAATGCTTCGGAGACCACCCAAACACAACAATAGCTGATCTCCTCAGGGAGACCAGCTACAAAAAACACCGCAGAGCCTCACTTAAGAGTCTCAACACAGTAATCCGAAGTGCAAAGTTCCCTGGGAAAAGGGAATATGCCAAATAAATGTGGAGCCCCAGTTATGGGTCTACAACACAATGAAAGCCAGATATCCCTCAAAGGAAGGAAAACCAAGCAAAGGGGTGTCTCCATTACAGAGATCACCAAATCCACCATATTAAGTGGCCCCTATGTCAAGATCCCGCTTTTTTTTTTTTACAAGCTTTAAGGATGTGACGGGGAAAACCTAAGCCAGTTATCCATCCACAGACAGCTGTTTCGGGGTGTTGCCCCTCATCAGTGCGGAGAAGGATTCTGGCTAACCGGGAGCAATGCCTCGGAGACCACCCAAACACAACAATAGCTGATCTCCTCAGGGAGACCAGCTACAAAAAACACCGCGGAGCCTCACTTAAGAGTATATAACGCAACCGTTATATTAATTACTCCAGCAGAGAGTGATTTATATTTTGGCCCTAGGTAACTAGTTTTGGGCACATCTGTGTGTGCGTTTAGGCCGCAACCGTATATACATTTTATTTGGGACAAATTTGTATCCAATATAGAACTACATCTGAATACAGTGTGTATTGTCAAAATTACATTATCTGTGGCCTACTGTAGTGCCGAAAATTAGTATTTTTCTGTATCCAGTACCTTACTGGAAACCAATACAGTGTGTATTGTAAAAATTACATTATCTCTGGGCTAGTGTACTGCTGAAAATCTTTATATTTCTGTATTCAGTACATTACAGCAAGCCAATTCAGTGTGTATTGTAAAAATTTCATCATCTGTGGCCTAGTGTAGTGCTGAAAATTTGTATTTCTCTGTCTCCAGTACATTACAGCAAGCCAATACAGTGTGTATTGTAAAAATGTCATTATCTGTGGCCTAGTGTAGTGCCGGAAATTTGTATTTCTCTGTCTCCAGTACATTACAGCAAGCCAATACAGTGTGTATTGTAAAAGAAGAAAATTACTCTTACCGGTAATTGGATTTTCCTTTAGCCTCCACAACGGAACTACATGGAGGTTATCCCGCCTTCTCAGGGACAGGAAACGATTGTGAGGCCAGCCCATAAAGGGCCCCTTCCCTCTTACCTCTCCAGTTAGTAACCTAGGACTTAGAGAAAGATGCAAAACAAAACAATTTTAATAAGGTATAAACATAAATAGTAGAGGCAATATTGCCTGAAATACAGGGAAAGGTTTCCCAAACTGAGATTAATGCAACAAAAAACATCACATAATAATGATATGCAAATATACATCGATATACATATATATATATATATATTTTTTTATTTTTTTTTTGGGTGGGAATTCCCTATGCCGTTGTGGAGGCTAAAGGAAAATCCAATTATCAGTAAGAGTATTTTCGTCTTTTCCCCACGCCTCCACAACAGCACTACATGGAGGAATAGCATAGGAGACCTGATCAGGGTGGGACAACAGCCGACAGGACCTTGCGGCCAAAAGATACGTCTCTATTGATAGAAATGTCCAGCTTGTTTAAAAAAGGTGCAAGGGCTAGACCATGTGGCTGCACGACATTTTTCTTCCAGCGAGGTTGAGGCACCTTCAGCCCAGGATGTGGCTAATGCTCTGGTGGAGTGAGCTTTTAACAAAGGTGGAGGGGCAACTCCCTCAGTCTCGTAGGCTAGAACGATGCAGGTCTTGATCCATCTGGAGATGGAAGCCTTGCTAGCTGCCTTGCCTTGATGAAGACCCAGATATTGTACTAGTAGCTGGTTGGACTTCCTTTGCTCTTTGGTTGCCTCTATATACTGCAGGACGCATATCCTGACATCCAGGTTGTGGAATAGCTTTTTCTTATCCGATGTCACCTGGGAACAAAAGGAGGAAACAGTAATTTCCAGTTGACAGTGGAATTTCGGAACTACGTTAGGAAGGAAATCTGGAGCATGTTTTAATATAATTCTATCCTCCAAAACCGTAAGATAAGGAGGTAGGATGGAAAAGGTTTGGATCTCTCCTACCCTTCTTGCTGTAGTGATAGCTAACAAAAATACTGTTTTGAGTGTTAATGCTCTCAAGGAGATCTCTGCAATAGGTTTAAAGGGCGGATACGTTAGTCTGGACAATACCAGATTTAAGTCCCAAGAAGGGACTGAAGATCTTAGTTTTGGGCGAATTCTAATTGCCCCCTTAAGGAATCTTTTGATGACATTTAAGTCTGTTAGTCTGTTGTTCAAAAATGCGCTTAGTGCTGCCACTTTGAAGGTACTTACTGATAGCCCGTTATCAAGTACCGCCTGAAGGAAGTCCAGGATTAGCTTCACCTCTGGTTCCTTTAAAGGAACCCATCTGCCTCTCCCAAAATGTAGGAAGGACTCTCAGGCTCCCAGATAGATTTTTGATGTGAGGGGTTTCCTACTCTGCAATAAAGTGGAGATTACTGCCTCTGAAAATCCTTTTTTTCTCAGGATGCGCCTCTCAGCCTCCGACTCGGTGATGAACCACTGGACCTTGGAATAGCAGATCCAGTCGATGTGGGAGGATCCAAAATTCTTCCCCTGCTATGTTTTTCAGTACCGGAAACCATGCTCTCCTGGGCCAGAATGGAGTTATCAGGATAATATGGGCTCCCTCTTCTATGATCTTGGCAATGACCTTCGGTATTAGAGGGAATGGTGGGAAGGCAAAGAGCAGCTGTTGGGGCCAAGATGTTGACATGGTGTCCACTTTCTGGGGTCGGTCTAGAATGGACAGGGAGACAAAGTCCATGACCTGTCTGTTTTTCCTTGTGGTAAATAGGTCGATTTTTGGAGTGCCCCATTTGGTACAAATTTGCCTGAAGATTTGCCGATTCAGATTCCACTCTCCTGCTTTTAGTTGATCCTGGCTCAGGAAGTCCACCACTTGATTTTCTCTTCCTTTTACGTGGGCTGCTGACAGAGACTGCAGGTTTACCTAGACCCAATTTAGGATTTTTTTCATCACCAAAGATAGGGAGCGACTTTTTGTTCCTCCCTGCTTGTTCAGGTAGGCCACGGTGGTTGAATTGTCTGAGACGACTTTCACATTCCTCAGGCGGATGAAGGGAGCACAGGCTTTTAGGGCTTCCCAAACCGCAGTCAGTTCCCTCATGTTTGATGAAGCTTGTTGTAGGTCTGTTCTCCATAGACCCTGCTCTATCCGCTTTTCCATATGGGCTCCCCACCCTTGTTGGCTTTTGCTGGTTTACTATCCAGCCCAGGTCGGCCAGGGTCATCAAGATCTCCAGAAGGTGACAGAGCAGAACGTTCTCTGATGGGGCTGCGAACAAAAAGTCGTCCAGGAACGGGATGAATAAAATTTCTGCTAGATGAAAATATTTCGCTACTTCCGTCATGATTTTTGTGAACAATCTATGGGCAGAACTGAGGCCAAACGGAAGAACCTGGAATTGGTAGTGGCATAGAGACCCCTGGAAAAAGACTGCCATCCTCAGAAACTTCTGGTCTTTTTTTCGGATTGGAATGTGGTAATCTGTCAGGTCATACGTTATCATATAACAGTTTTTTGGAAGAAGGTTGATCACAGATTTTACAGTCTCCATTTAGAATTTTGTGTAAACAATGTATTTGTTTAATTTTTTCAAATTTATTATCACCCTGAAGGTGCCGTTCGGATTCCTTACCAGAAAGATCGGCAAATAGAACCCCTCCTTCTGTTCTTCTAATGGTACAGGAGCAATGGACTTCTTTTCTAGGAGGAGCGATATTTGTTTGTCCATAGCTTTCTGGTTTTCTGCTTTCAATTTGGAGTTCTACATGTATCGACTTGGTGGATGATAACTGAACTCCAGACTGTATCCTTCTTTTATGACCGCTGGGGAGAAGGTAGACCTAGTGGGTCTACATGTACAACAAACTTTTAACATTTCTATCTCTGGAGGAACCCAGAATTTTTTTGGTGGCAACCGGTTCAAGTAGAGGATTCCTATACTTGCTGTTTTCTCGGCCTAGGTGTGCTCACCGGTGAAAGTCGAAAACCGCTTGAAAATCATCCCAAACAGACGATTCCTACAATTGCTGTTTTCTCGGCCTAGGAAAGAGCTGCATACTCCAACTCTGGGGAGAAGGTAGACCTAGTGGGCCTACATGTACAACAAACTTTTAACGTTTCTATCTCTGAAGGACCGCAGAATTTTTTCAGTGGCAACCGATCCAAGTAAAGGATTCTTATAGTTCCTGTTTTCTCGGCCTAGGAAAGAGCTGCACACTCCAACTCCCGGGTTTAGGTAGACCTAGTGTGCCTGCATGTACAACAAAGTTTTCAAGTTTCTATCTCTAGAGGAACCCATCATTTTTTCGGTGTTCACCGGTGCAAATCAAAAACCGCTTGCAAATCATCCCAAACAGACGATTTCTACATTTGCTGTTTTCTCGGCCTGGGAAAGAGCTGCATACTTCAAATCTGGGGAGAATGTAGACCTAGTGGTTCTAGTGGTTCTTTGTACAACAAACTTTTAACGTTTCTATCTCTGGAGGAACCCAGAATTTTTTCGGTGGCAACCGGTCCAAGTAGAGGATTCCTATAGTTGCTGTTTTATCAGTCTAGTAAAGAGCTGCACACTCCAACTCCTGGGTGTAGGTGGAGCTAGTGTGCCTGCATGTACAACAAAGTTTTCACGTTTCTATCTCTAGAGGAACTCATCATTTTTTCGGTGTTCACCGATGAAAGTTGAAAACCGCTTGCAAATCATCCCAAACAGACGATTACTACAATTGCTGTTTCTCGGTCTAGAAAAGAGCTGCATACTCCAACTCCTGGCTGTAGGTAGACCTAGTGGGTCTGCATGTACTACAAAGTTTTCACGTTTTTATCTCTAGAGGAACCCATAATTTTTTCGGTGTTCACCAGTGCAAGTCGAAAACTGCTTGCAAATCATCCCAAACAGACGATTCCTACACATGCGGTTTTATCGGCCAAGGAAAGAGCTGCAAACTCCAATTCTGGGGAGAAAGATAGACCTAGTGGGCCTACATGTACAACAAACTTTTAACGTTTCTATCTCTGGAGGAACCCAGAATTTTTTAGGTGGTAACCGGTCCAAGTAAGGGATTCCTATAGTTGCTGTTTTCTTGGCCTACGAAAGAGCTGCACACTCCAACTCCTGGGTGTAGGTAGACCTACAAAGTAGGTAGACCTACAAAGTTTTCACGTTTCTATCTCTAGAGGAACCCATACTTTTTTCGGTGTTCACCGGTGCAAATCGAAAACCGCTTGCAAATCATCCCAAACAGATGATTCCTGCACATGCTGTTTTCTCGGACTAGAAAAGAGCTGCATACTTCAACTCTGGGGAGAAGGTAGACCTAGTGGTTCTACATGTACAACACACTTTTAACGTTTCTATCTCTGGAGAAACCCAGAATGTTTACGGTGGCAACCGGTCCAAGTAGAGGATTCCTATAGTTGCTGTTTTATCAGTCTAGTAAAGAGCTGCACACTCCAACTCCTGGGTGTAGGTAGAGCTAGTGTTACTGCATGTACAACAAAGTTTTCATGTTTCTATCTCTAGAAGAACCCATAATTTTTTCGGTGTTCACCGATGAAAATTGAAAACCGCTTGCAAATCATCCCATTAATATTGCTTGCAAATCATCCCAATCAGACGATTCCTACACTTGCTGTTTCTCGGTCTAGGAAAGAGCTGCATACTCCAACTCCTGGCTGTAGGTAGACCTAGTGGGTCTGCATGTACCACAAAGGTTTCACGTTTCTATCTCTAGAGGAACCCATAATTTTTTTGGTGATCACAAGTGCAAGTGGAAAACTGCTTGCAAATCATCCCGATGAACAGACGATTCCTACACTTGCTGTTTTCTCGGCCTGGGAAAGAGCTGCATACTCCAACTCTGGGGAGAAGGTAGACCTAGTGGGCCTACATGTACAACAAACTTTTAACGTTTCTATCTCTGGAAGAAGGCAGAATTTTTTCGGTGGCCACTGGTCCAAGTGGAGGATTCCTAGAGTTGCTGTTTTCTCAGCCCAGGAAAGAGCTGCACACTCCAACTCCTGGCTGTAGGTAGACCTAGTTTGCCTGCATGTACAACAAAGTTTTCACGTTTCTATCTCTAGAGGAACCCATAATTTTTTCGGTGTTTAACGGTGCAAGTCGAAAAGCGCTTGCAAATCATCCCGATGAACAGACGATTCCTACACTTGCTGTTTTCTCGGCCTGGGAAAGAGCTGAGTACTCCAACTCTGGGGAGAAGGTAGACCTAGTGGGCCTACATGTACAACAAACTTTTAACGTTTCTATCTCTGGAGGAACCCAGAATTTTTTTGGTGGCAACCGATTCAATTAGAGGATATTCCAATAGTTGCTGTTTTCTCGGTCTAGGAAAGAGCTGCACACTCCAACTCCTGGATGTAGGTAGACCTAGTGTGCCTGCATGTACAACAAAGTTTTAACGTTTCTATCTCTAGAGGAACCCATAATTTTTTCGGTGTTCACCGATGCAAGTCGAAAACCGCTTGCAAATCATCCCAAACAGACGATTCCTACACTTGCTGTTTTCTCGGTCTAGGAAGGAGCTGCATACTCCAACTCTGGGGAGAAGGTAGACCTAGTGGGCCTACATGTACAACAAACTTTTAACGTTTCTATCTCTGGAGGAACCCAGATTTTTTTCGGTGGCAACCGGTCCAAGTAGAAGATTCCTATAGTTGCTGTTTTATCAGTCTAGTAAAGAGCTGCACACTCCAACTCCTGGGTGTAGGTAGTGCTAGTGTGCCTGCATGTACAACAAAGTTTTCACGTTTCTATCTCTAGAGGAACTCATAATTTTTTCATTGTTCACCGATGAAAGTTGAAAACCGCTTGCAAATCATCCCAAACAGACGATTCCTACACTTGCTGTTTCTCGGTCTAGGAAAGAGCTGCATACTCCAACTCCTGGCTGTAGGTAGACCTAGTGGGTCTGCATGTACCACAAAGTTTTCACGTTTTTATCTCTAGAGGAACCCATAATTTTTTCGGTGTTCAACAGTGCAAGTCGAAAACCGCTTGCAAATCATCCCAAACAGACTGTTCCTACACTTGCTGTTTTCTCGGCATAGGAAAGAACTGCATACTCCAACTCTGGGGAGAAGGTAGACCTAGTGGGCCTACATGTAAAATAAACTTTTAACGTTTCTATCTCTGGAGGAACCCAGAATATTTTCGGTGGCAACCGGTCCAAGTAGAGGATTCCTATCGTTGCTGTTTTCTCGGTCTAGGAAAGAGCTGCATACTCCAACTCCTGGCTGTAGGTAGACCTAGTGAGCCTGCATGTACAACAAAGTTTTCACGTTTCTATCTCTAGAGGAACCCATAATTTTTTCGGTGTTCACCGGTGCAAGTCGAAAACCACTTGCAAATCATCCCAAACAGACGATTCCTACACTTGCTGTTTTCTCGGCCTAGGAGAGAGCTGCATACTCCAACTCTGGGGAGAAGGTAGACCTAGTGGGCCTACATGTACAACAAACTTTTAACATTTCTATCTCTGGAGGAAACCAGAATTTTTACGGTGGCAACCGGTCCAAGTAGAAGATTCCTATAGTTGCTCTTTTCTCATCCTAGGAAAGAGCTGCACACTCCAACTCCTGGGTGTAGGTAGACCTAGTGTGCCTGCATGTACAACAAAGTTTTCACGTTTCTATCTCTAGAGGAACCCATAATTTTTTCGAAGTTCACCGCTGCAAGTCGAAAACCGCTTGCAAATCATCCCAAACAGACGATTCCTACACTTCCTGTTTTCTCGGCCTAGGAAAGAGCTGCATACTCCAACTCTGGGGAGAAGGTAGACCTAGTGGGCCTACATGTACAACAAACTTTTAACGTTTCTATCTCTGGAGGAACCCAGACTTTTTTCGGTGGCAACCGGTCCAAGTAGAGGATTCCTTTAGTTGCTGTTTTCTGGGTCTAGGAAAGAGCTGCACACTCCAACTCCTGGGTGTAGGTAGACCTAGTGTGCCTGCATGTACAACAAAGTTTTCACGTTTCTATCTCTAGAGGAACCCATAATGTTTTTGGTGTTCACTGGTGCAAGTCGAAAACCACTTGCAAATCATCCCAAACAGACAATTCCTACACTTGCTGTTTTCTCGGCCTAGGAAAGAGCTGCAAACTCCAACTCTGGGGAGAAGGTAGACCTATTGGGCCTTTATGTACAACAAACTTTTAACGTTTCTATCTCTGGAGGAACCCAGAATTTTTACTGTGGCAACCGGTCCAAGTAAAGGATTCCTATAGTTGCTGTTTTCTCGGACTAGGAAAGAGTTGCAGACTACAACTCCTGGGTGTAAGTAGACCTAGTGTGCCTGCATGTACAACAAAGTTTTCACATTTCTATCTTTAGAGGAACCCATAATTTTTTCGATGTTCACCGTTGCAAGTCGATAAGCACTTGGAAATCATCCCAAACAGACGATTCCTAAACTTGCTGTTTTCTCGGCCTAAGTAAGAGCTGCATACTCAAACTCTGGGGAGAAGGTAGACCTAGTGGGCCTACATGTACAACAAACTTTTAACGTTTCTATCTCTGGAGGAACCCAGAATTTTTTCGGTGGCAATTGATCCAAGTAGAGGATTCCTATAGTTGCTGTTTTCTCGGCCTAGGAAAGAGCTGCACACTCCAACTTCTGGCTGTTGGTAGACCTAGTGTGCCTGCATGTACAACAAAGTTTTCACGTTTCTATCTCTAGAGGAACCCATAATTTTTTCCGGTGTTTACCGGTTCCAAGTCGAAAAACGCTTGCAAATCATCCCAAACAGACGATTCCTACACTTGCTGTTTTCTCGGCCTGGGAAAGAGCTGGATACTCCAACTCTGGGGAGAAGGTAGACCTAGTGGGCCTACATGTACAACAAACTTTTAACGTTTCTATCTCTGGAAGAAGGCAGAATTTTTTCGGTGGCCACCGGTCCAAGTAGAGGATTCCTAGAGTTGCTGTTTTCTCGGCCCAGGAAGGAGCTGCACACTCCAACTCCTGGCTGTAGGTAGACCTAGTGGGCCTGCATGTACAACAAAGTTTTCAAGTTTCTATCTCTAGAGGAACCCATAATTTTTTCGGTGTTTACCGGTGCAAGTCGAAAAGCGCTTGCAAATCATCCTACACTTGCTGTTTTCTCGGCCTGGGAAAGAGCTGCATACTCCAACTCTGGGGAGAAGGTAGAGCTAGTGGGCCTACATGTACAACAAACTTTTAACGTTTATATTTCTGGAAGAAGGCTGAATTTTATCGGTGGCCACCGGTCCAAGTAGAGGATTCCAAGAGTTGCTGTTTTCTCGGCCCAGGAAAGAGCTGCACACTCCAACTCCTGGCTGTAGGTAGACCTAGTGTGCCTGCATGTACAACAAAGTTTTCACGTTTCTATCTCTAGAGGAACCCATAATTTTTTCGGTGTTTACCGGTGCAAGTCGAAAAGTGCTTGCAAATCATCCCAAACAGACGATTCCTACACTTGCTGTTTTCTCGGCCTCGGAAAGAGCTGCATACTCCAACTCTGGGGAGAAGGTAGACCTAGTGGGCCCACATGTACAACAAACTTTTAACGTTTCTTTCTCTGGAAGAAGGCAGAATTTTTTCGGTGGCCACCGGTCCAAATAGAGGATTCCTAGAGTTGCTGTTTTCTCAGCCCAGGAAATAGCTGCACACTCCAACTCCTGGCTGTAGGTAGACCTAGTGTGCCTGCATGTACAACAAAGTTTTCACGTTTCTATCTCTAGAGGAACCCATAATTTTTTCGGTGTTTACCGGTGCAAGTCGAAAAGCGCTTGCAAATCATCCCAAACAGACGATTCCTACACTTGCTGTTTTCTCGGCCTGGGAAAGAGCTGCATACTCCAACTCTGGGGAGAAGGTAGACCTAGTGGGGCTACATGTACAGCAAACTTTTAACGTTTCTATCTCTGGAAGAAGGCAGAATTTTTTAGGTGGCCACCGGTCCAAGTACAGGATTCCTTTAGTTGCTGTTTTCTGGGTCTAGGAAAGAGCTGCACACTCCAACTCTGGGGTGTAGGTAGACCTAGTGTGCCTGCATGTACAACAAAGTTTTCACGTTTCTATCTCTAGAGGAACCCATAAGTTTTTTTATTGTTCACTGGTGCAAGTCGAAAACCGCTTGTAAATCATCCCAAACATACGATTCCTACACTTGCTGTTCTCTCGGTCTAGGGAAGAGCTGCAAACTCCAACTCTGGGGAGAAGGTAGACCTAGTGGGCCTTTATGTACAACAAACTTTTAACGTTTCTATCTCTGGAGGAACCCAGAATTTTTACGGTGGCAACCGGTCCATGTAAAGGATTCCTATAGTAGCTGTTTTCTCGGACTAGGAAAGAGCTGCAGACTACAACTCCTGGGTTTAGGTAGACCTAGTGTGCCTGCATGTACAACAAAGTTTTCACGTTTCTATCTCTAGAGGAACCCATAATTTTTTCGGTGTTTACCGTGCAAGTCGAAAAGCGCTTGCAAATCATCCCAAACAGACGATTCCTACACTTGCTCTTTTCTCGGCCTGGTGAAGAGCTGCATACTCCAACTCTGGGGAGAAGGTAGACCTAGTGGGCCTACATGTACAACAAACTTTTAACGTTTCTATCTCTGGAGGAAGGCAGAATTTTTACTGTGGCAACCGGTCCAAGTAGAGGATTCCTATAGTTTCTGTTTTATCAGTCTAGAAAAGAGCTGCACACTCCAACTCCTGGCTGTAGGTAGACCTAGTGTGCCTGCATGTACAACAAAGTTTTCACGTTTCTATCTCTAGAGGAACCCATAATTTTTTCGGTGTTTACCGGTGCAAGTCGAAAAGCTCTTGCAAATCATCCCAAACAGACGATTCCTACACTTGCTGTTTTCTCGGCCTGGGAAAGAGCTGCATACTCCAACTCTGGGGAGAAGGTAGACCTAGTGGGCCCACATGTACAACAAACTTTTAACGTTTCTATCTCTGGAAGAAGGCAGAATTTTTTCGGTGGCCACCGGTCCAAGTAGAGGATTCCTAGAGTTGCTGTTTTCTCGGCCCAGGAAAGAGCTGCACACTCCAACTCCTGGCTGTAGGTAGACCTAGTGTGCCTGCATGTACAACAAAGTTTTCACGTTTCTATCTCTAGAGGAACCCATAATTTTTTCGGTGTTTACCGGTGCAAGTCGAAAAGCGCTTGCAAATCATCCCAAACAGACGATTCCTACACTTGCTGTTTTCTCGGCCTGGGAAGAGCTGCATACTCCAACTCTGGGGAGAAGGAAGACCTAGTGGGCCTACATGTACAACAAACTTTTAACGTTTCTATCTCTGGAAGAAGGCAGAATTTTTACGGTGGCCACCGGTCCAAGTAGAGGATTCCTAGAGTTTCTGCTTTATCAGTCTAGAAAAGAGCTGCACACTCCAAATCCTGGCTGTAGGTTGACCTAGTGTGCCTGCATGTACAACAAAGTTTTCACGTTTCTATTTTTAGAGGAACCCATAATTTTTTCGGTGTTTACCGGTGCAAGTCGAAAAGCGCTTGTAAATCATCCCAAACAGATGACTCCTACACTTGCTGTTTTCTCGGCCTGGGAAAGAGCTGCATACTCCAACTCTGGGGAGAAGGTAGACCTAGTGGGCCCACATGTACAACAAACTTTTAACGTTTCTATCTCTGGAAGAAGGCAGAATTTTTTCGGTGGCCACCGGTCCAAGTAGAGGATTCCTAGAGTTGCTGTTTTCTCGGCCCAGGAAAGAGCTGCACACTCCAAATCCTGGCTGTAGGTTGACCTAGTGTGCCTGCATGTACAACAAAGTTTTCACGTTTCTATTTTTAGAGGAACCCATAATTTTTTCGGTGTTTACCGGTGCAAGTCGAAAAGCGCTTGTAAATCATCCCAAACAGATGACTCCTACACTTGCTGTTTTCTCGGCCTGGGAAAGAGCTGCATACTCCAACTCTGGGGAGAAGGTAGACCTAGTGGGTCCACATGTACAACAAACTTTTAACGTTTCTATCTCTGGGAGAAGGCAGAATTTTTTCGGTGGCCACCGGTCCAAGTAGAGGATTCCTAGAGTTGCTGTTTTCTCGGCCCAGGAAAGAGCTGCACACTCCAAATCCTGGCTGTAGATAGAACTAGTGTGCCTGCATGTACAACAAAGTTTTCACGTTTCTATTTTTAGAGGAACCCATAATTTTTTCGGTGTTTACCGGTGCAAGTCGAAAAGCGCTTGCAAATCATCCCAAGCAGACGATTCCTACACTTGCTGTTTTCTCGGCCTGGGAAAGAGCTGCATACTCCAACTCTGGGGAGAAGGTAGACCTAGTGGGCCCACATGTACAACAAACTTTTAACGTTTCTCTCTCTGGAAGAAGGCAGAATTTTTTCGGTGGCCACCGGTCCAAGTAGAGGATTCCTAGAGTTGCTATTTTCTCGGCCCAGGAAAGAGCTGCACACTCCAACTCCTGGCTGTAGGTAGACCTAGTGTGCCTGCATGTACAACAAAGTTTTCACGTTTCTATCTCTAGAGGAACCCATAATTTTTCGGTGTTTACCGGTGCAAGTCGAAAGCGCTTGCAAATCATCCCAAACAGACGATTCCTACACTTGCTGTTTTCTCGGCCTGGGAAAGAGCTGCATACTCCAACTCTGGGGAGAAGGTAGACCTAGTGGGCCCACATGTACAACAAACTTTTAACGTTTCTATCTCTGGAAGAAGGCAGAATTTTTCGGTGGCCACCGGTCCAAGTAGAGGATTCCTAGAGTTGCTGTTTTCTCGGCCCAGGAAAGAGCTGCACACTCCAACTCCTGGCTGTAGATAGACCTAGTGTGCCTGCATGTACAACAAAGTTTTCACGTTTCTATCTCTAGAGGAACCCATAATTTTTCGGTGTTTACCGGTGCAAGTCGAAAAGCGCTTGCAAATCATCCCAAACAGACGATTCCTACACTTGCTGTTTTCTCGGCCTGGGAAAGAGCTGCATACTCCAACTCTGGGGAGAAGGTAGACCTAGTGGGCCCACATGTACAACAAACTTTTAACGTTTCTATCTCTGGAAGAAGGCAGAATTTTTTCGGTGGCCACCGGTCCAAGTAGAGGATTCCTAGAGTTGCTGTTTTCTCGGCCCAGGAAAGAGCTGCACACTCCAACTCCTGGCTGTAGGTAGACCTAGTGTGCCTGCATGTACAACAAAGTTTTCACGTTTCTATCTCTAGAGGAACCCATAATTTTTCGGTGTTTACCGGTGCAAGTCGAAAAGCGCTTGCAAATCATCCCAAACAGACGATTCCTACACTTGCTGTTTTCTCGGCCTGGGAAAGAGCTGCATACTCCAACTCTGGGGAGAAGGTAGACCTAGTGGGCCTACATGTACAACAAACTTTTAACGTTTCTATCTCTGGAAGAAGGCAGAATTTTTCGGTGGCCACCGGTCCAAGTAGAGGATTCCTAGAGTTGCTGTTTTCTCGGCCCAGGAAAGAGCTGCACACTCCAACTCCTGGCTGTAGGTAGACCTAGTGTGCCTGCATGTACAACAAAGTTTTCACGTTTCTATCTCTAGAGGAACCCATAATTTTTCGGTGTTTACCGGTGCAAGTCAGCGCTTGCAAATCATCCCAAACAGACGATTCCTACACTTGCTGTTTTCTCGGCCTGGGAAAGAGCTGCATACTCCAACTCTGGGGAGAAGGTAGACCTAGTGGGCCTACATGTACAACAAACTTTTAACGTTTCTATCTCTGGAAGAAGGCAGAATTTTTTCGGTGGCCACCGGTCCAAGTAGAGGATTCCTAGAGTTGCTGTTTTCTCGGCCCAGGAAAGAGCTGCACACTCCAACTCCTGGCTGTAGGTAGACCTAGTGTGCCTGCATGTACAACAAAGTTTTCACGTTTCTATCTCTAGAGGAACC